>JAQSVH010203542.1:0-15795 GCA_029448705.1 Adansonia digitata
GTTCAAGGTGTCCGAGGACAAAAGATATGAGAAAATTCATAATTTTACTTGAATGTATCAATACATGGTTGTCATGTATCGATACAATGCTCTAAGGATCCAAAAATTTGAAATGTACCCATATTTATGGATACAACGTGCAAATGTATCGATACATGAGCTTATGTATCGATACAGGAGCTCATGTATCAATACTAGGCCAAGCAAAGACCAAAATGTAAAATCTATAAAGAAATGTATCGATACATACCAACATGCATCGATACAATGAAGCATTGAATCGATATAATGGTTCATAGTATTAATACAATGTTCATTGTATTGATACATTTAAGGGTTTTGGACCAAATGTATCGATACATTCTACAATGTATCAATTCATGCAGGCCATTTTCCACGGTTCAGGTATTTTTTACTTATCCACCATTGATCCAAAACTTTATTTTAACTCGTTTCTTTGCATAAGAAAAGATCAAAACCCATATCAGATTATAATTTAAACTTTTGAATTAATCAAAACAGTTTTTGAAGTCTAAATTAGATCAAAAAGGTTAATGTCACATGATCACCCCACTCCTCCCTAGTTTGTTGACCAAGATCACCATCAGCCACCCTATTTGCTGGAAAATCATTTTAGCATTTATACCAAACACCCTATGTCCATCACATTGGCAGCAAGTTGCTCCCTACAGCCACTCTATAATCATCATGCTGACATCACTTTGTCCCCTTTGAAAAATGACCAAAAACACCTCTAATTTGGCTCCAAAATGCTAGTATAAATAGACCACTTATATCTTAGTTGGGGATCTTTAGATTCCAACTCATTTTTGGCTTCCAATACACATTCACATATCAAGAAAACCAAATCTCGTAGCTCTTCACTTAGCATTCAAAAACAGCTCTAAAACACTTTCTCAACCACTACACATTCTAAAAATCACCTTCATCCATACCAGAATCAAAACCTCATTTTTTCTCTCTTTTTCTTGCTTATTAACAACAAGGAAAATAGGGAAATTCAAGCCATCTCTACTGCTCCAACTATTTGGCCAAAAATTAAAGTTTTGTTGGTATATCTTCCTCTTTTATCACTTTTGTTTTTTGTTTTTCAGCATCTTCATCATTTTAGTGAGCTCTCCATGTTTTCATCACCCTCTTAGGATTCTCATGCATTATTATGGCTTTTGGTTATGGTGGTTTAGGATTTGGATGCCTTAATGCCTCTTTGATATGCAAAATGCCTTATTTCATACTTATTATTTTGATACCTAGTACTCATGCATTTTATACCATATCCATGCATCTTTTATGATTAATCCATGTATGAATCTTTAGCCTAACATATTTCAAGCATATTTATGCATTAGCTTGCATTTTGTCATGAATCATTGTCATTTTGAGCATCCATAATATTTTCTTTATCTAGACCATTGGTAAAGTTAGCATCTCCATTCAGGTTATATACCATCCTCTTGTATGTTTATTATCTTCTCCTTTTCAAAGTGCATGTTTGATGGCTGTAAAAAAAAATTGATTTTCGAAACCTCCCCAAACCGAGCATGCTAACCTTAACCAATAAGGACTAGCGTGAACTTGGCATTTTCCTTAAAGTTGACTAAAAGAAATCTTGGGGATGATGAAGATTTCCAAATCTGTAATCCTAATTAGACAAGCTTAAATATTTGATTTTCCAACGAAAATGGTCTCAAACTTGTTCGCTAAATGTTCATGCCTTGTTTTTGAGTCAAAACCTGAGTGGTATGATCCACAGACTGTTTCATTATCCCAAATTACTCTAGAGTTGTGCAAATGAGTTCGCGATGCTCATGCCACACTTTCCCTTCAGTCAGGGATGTTCGAATGTCGATGACTCGAGTTTGGACCCGTAAACATAGAGAAAATAAGAAATATCCTCTGCTTTGCTTTGTCCCCTACTGGCAACATCACTATTGTAAATTGAAAAATTACTTTAAAATCCTAAATGATTTTTAATAAATTTTATAATATTTTTCTCTAAAAGTGCGTCAGAATATCTTTAAAACGAGTCTTGTTCATCCCCAGATCAGTTTGGATGAAAGAGTCATGATTTTTCAAACCTTGACTGTCATAAATACCGGGAATTAACAAAATGCATTCTTGTTGGGCCCTTTAGGCCAACTAACAATTTTCCAAATCCATCCAACATTTTTCCTAAAAAGGTCATAAAATTCCCTTTCTAGAAAGGTATTATTTGTAATTTTTTGATATCAAACGAGTCCAAAATGATTTTTCAAATTTTGATACACTCTTTTCCTCACATGCTCTGTCAGTAACGTAATTGACCTAAATTTGAAAATATATTTTCACGGAAAGTGATTTTTTTGGGATATTAGAAACATTTTTAGATTGACCCTCATCGAGTTACCTTTCTAACGGTATCTTGTCCACCCTCTAAAGCCTTCAAACCAATTTAGAATAAATTCGTGAAGTAGGATAGCATGATGTTGTCCCCTGTTTTTGGTTATGGTCAAAATTGAGTTGTTTTCTCGAAATTTTGTCTTGAGACATTCGAATGCCCCCATATCATCCTAATCAGACTCAAGAATATTCTTAGACCTCCCATAAGCTGGTATCAAGGCATAAACATATTTTACGTCTTTACCATCCTTATTCACAATAATTTTTTTGCCAAATGTTATCAAAATGCTCACACGTTTCCTAAATAACAAAGTTTTGTCAACGTAAGTTTTCCAACTCGACTTCTCTAAAGGGTTTAGATGTGTCACTTTTGGGATACTCCAACCCAATCTTCTAAGGGGATACTCCAACCTTGCTTTCCAAAATTCTCGAGATTGAAAAATCTTCCTTTGCCAAAATGATTTGTCATCCATAGGGATACTCCAACCCCAACCATCTAAGGGGATACTCGAGCCCCACTTTTCAAAATTTTTAAGATTTAAAAATCCTCATTTTTCAAAATTATTTGTCATCCACGGAGATACTCTAACCCTACCTTTTCGAAGGGATATTATAACCTTTTCTTTCAACTAAAATTAGTTTTTTTCCTCATTCCCGAACTTCTATGAATGTGTCAAATAAATCTTGTTCAATTAAGAAACCTAGATGCATCTTGAAATTATCGATTCAGTTATTCCCAAATAATCGATACCAATTACGAGATAAATTCCAATAGTCTATTCCTTTTTTTTGTCATTGCACTGAATGATTCATGTAATGTTACAACATTTGTTGCCTCACTAACGTGATTTCTTTATGATGATTATTTTCATTCATGTTTTTAAATCATTTTAAAGAAAATTAAAGGTAATGTTTCACATGGGTATCTCTCCAGTGCCCAAAGTGGAACATTCCATTTTCAAAGTAAAATGCAGTGGTCATTTTATTGAAAATTTCTATATTCCCTATCTCTCCAAGGTGTATATGAGATTAAATCTTTTTCATCAAAACCTAGATTTGTATTTCTATAAATTCATGCATTAAAAGAGGGTTATGTCAAAATAGTGATGAGGTAAGATTGAAAGAATTGAAAACAAGATGAAACATAGCTAGTAAGGTACCAATTTCGGGCATCACAAAAAGGTTCATACCTCATCGTGCGTAATCACCAGAACCCAAACGATGAATCTTTGAACTATGTAGACCACAACATCAATCTTTTGAGTTTTATAACTCAAAACAAAGGTTTCAATAGGCATTTGGTCATACCTAGCCCAAAATGATTAGTGGTGACTCTATGCGTTGGGCATTTCATGATGATCATCCGAGACCAATAAGAATGGCGATTCGTCTTATGGTCCCCTTCACTATATCATAAGTCAAGAATCCATACATTCTCATTCTCATCACATCGCGAAAGAAAAGTCTTGGTCAAGAAGACATTTCCAAGTCAGAAAAATATTTTAAGTCATACGCACCCATAGATTCACGAGGATTTACCTCGGGGTACATTGTGACAACTTGGTGACTCCAGTAGGGATTGTATAGAGAGTTAGGCCAATAACTAGCCATGTCTTGCTAGGTTCTCGATTCTTTTGATCTTCGATCATTGTTTAACTATGACCTTTTTTTCATTTTGTTAACTAATCTTTTGTTTGGCATGATTGTCAGGATTATCATATTTTTGAATAATAATCAGTTTAATAAAAATGGTAATATGGAAGTAAACAAAAAGGTTTGATTATTTCCCCATCACACAGCATGCACATCACACAGCACGCAATTGCATGTGCATTAGTGTCCCGCCAAACTCCATGGCGTGGTTATAACCCAATCATTAGGAGGAAGTGAGCTAGCCTTCATGAGTAACCCTCCGCATAAGCATGGCGATAACTTGTTGGATGTAAATTACCTATGTAAGTGAGCTAGCCTTCATGAGTAACCCTTAGCATAAGCATGGCAATAACTTGCTGGATGTAAATTACCTATGTCTCCTATGAGTAACCCTCTGCATTTGCATAAGGAAATACATCCAATGGATCAAACCCATTCCACCAAACCCATGATGGGTCTAGGATCAAGGTCCCTTAATTATCTTTATCAGATGGAGGAGCAATTCAGATACTTATTTAGGCATCAACTTAAACCTCATATAGTGAGTCATACGAGCTAAACCATGTCAAACCATACTGGAATGCTGCTAGAATACCCAAAGAATAGGGTCACTTGAGGAAATATTCCTAACTTTTACTCTTAATTACCATAATTATGTAGGTGACAATGAGTATACAATTGTCACCTGCATCTACATTTTTATCATTTTTCAAGGCATGTCGTCATGCCGCCCAAACGAGGCTAACGTTTGTATAAATACGAGGCTAACGTTTGTATAAATAAGTGATGGTGAACAAAAACCATCGTTCATAATGTCTTATATTGTAAATCGATATGTTGTCCGAATTAGGGCTTAACGCGCATCCGCATTAGTGATAATAAAAGAATATTACTACTGGTCATTTATTTTTCCATCAAAATAAGATATTGCATCACCTCATGAAAGGCATATTGCATCTTGGCATGTTAAAAAACTGCCCGTTTCTCATTCTTGGTTAAGACATGTTATGAATTTTTTGTTCTGATGTTCTTAAATTCTTTATTTCCTTACATTTGTCTCCTATATGTTCCACTAATTTATTTTCCCTTTGTTTATGATTTGGTGCATGCATTATTTCATCATAAACCATCATGACTATCATTATTTTAATATAATTGTTCTAGTTCGGTGTTCAACAAGGGGCATCATTTATGGAGCAACAGCTTATCTCTACTATCGAGTCCTTTAAAAAGTTAGAACATGGTTAAAAGGTCGCCAACATCAAGTCGGGGACATCTTAAAGCTTGACTTTATCTCAAAAATGCATAAAGAGGTCAAGATCAGTTTTTGTCAGAATGATTATCAAGAATTGAAGCACATTTGGGATAGTTGGGATAAAAACAAGACAGAAGCCTTCAATAAAAAGTACGGGGATATAGCTCTCTTACTTCGAGTTCAGTTGGATGATGGCTTGTTGTGAGCAGTGACACAGTTCTTGAATCCGACCTACCAATGTTTCACCTTCAACCAATAACATTTAGTCCCTACCATTAATGAGTACATAGCTCTACTCAATATAGAAAGTGCTAAGTCAGATCAGATTTACTGCAAAGCACTAACACCTCTTCCATTTAGAAAAAGGTTGAGGCAAATTCTTGGAGTCACAAAAGCATGGGTTGACAATCACGTTAAAGTAAAAGGGAGCAGCGAATGCATTTCTTGGCCAGCTTGAAAGAGGGCATGGTAAATCTTTTTTATCAAAAGAAAGTTCAAGATGTCTATGCTCTGGCAATTTATAGGCTCATTATATTCCCAAAAACTTTCGGTTATGTGAAGGTGGCAGTCACAGATTTCTTTTCTTGCCTATGTTGCAATATCAGCCCTGTTTCCATTGTCATTGTTGAAATCATCTATGCCTTCAGCTTTTGTAAAAGAACAAGAATAGAAAGGTTTATCAAGTGTGCCTTATTGCTCCAGATATGGCTCCTAGGTCATCTTGGTGTTAGGAAAGAGAGAGTCAGACAAAATTTCTTCTTTAAGATCAGTCCACTTTCCACGGCATTAGGGAAGAATTTCATCAAGATAAGACAGAAAAGCATTAGGTTAAGGAATTATGAACTGTCAAGGAGGAAGAAATCATGTGGAGAGCCCCATGGGTGTTCCCTCAGTCAATTGTGTATAGATATGGAGGCTACACTTGCATACCACTCCTGGGATTATGGGGAAATACCAATTATGCTTCTCTATTGGTATTGCGTAAGTTCTAGTGCTAGTAATTCATCTCGTTCGTCAAAGACTTGGGACATTGGGATTTTAAATATGAAGAGCCCAATTATAAAGCAAAAGTACAATTAGCTTTGCAAGCCCGGAAAAAGGTCTATTATATGGAAAGATACTAGAGAGGAAACCCCAACATGCTTGGATACGAAGAATAGAGACTGCACCATATCAATGATCCATTGCCACCACCCAACTCTCAAATACTGCAAATCCCAATAGAGGAACCACCTTCTGAGATTGAGCTACTTAGGAAAGAGTTCGAGCGAGAAAAGGCATCATTTGCCACATAAATCTCTTAACCTAAGGAGGAAAAGGGCCAGTTAGAGATAGATATATGTCTTAGGAGCGGTGAAATGGATCAAGTCATTAAAAAAAGGATCGCTTCAAAAATGACGTCAAAAGCCTGACCAAGGATTATGTGATGCTCTGAAAAGCTAATAAGTCTTGATGTATTGGTGAGATGTCAGTTGAATGGGAAGCAAAAGTTGCCACTCTTAATCACAAGCTGAATCAGCAAAAAGAGGAAGTCAGAACTAGCAAAAAAAGGTTCACGAGGGCACGTGTTCTTGCTTCCACCTACCAACAAAAGAATCAAAGACTCGAGGCCCAAATGCAAGATGTGACAGCCGTTAGGGTTGAAAATAAAGCCCTCACTCGCAGAATCCAGGAGTTAGAATAGTTTTTTCAGGATCATCAGGGTCATATCAATTAACTAACAAGGGCTTTTGAGCAATACGAACTCGATTCGCAAGCGATAATCAACCAAGCATATCTGAACTACCAAAAACAACATCAGCACCACACTGAACAAGTTCGGATGGCTCAAGGAGAGGCGAATGACATCATTGGAGTAGCTCAGTCCATAAGGTGAGACATTATACCTATTGGAGATTGTGAGCGACAACTTTTAGGTTTTCTTGATCATATGATTACACAATGTAATCACATTAGATACTTTTAGATGTAATCATGTCGTAAAAGAGAAAAACTTTTTGTGACTCTATGAATGTTGTTATTAACGAAGCTATTCCAAGAATCAATTGTCTCCAATGTATATGCACATTTAATTTCACCATTTTTCATTACATTTGCATCAATCATTCATTGCATCATAAAAACTCATCAATAAATACATTTTTAAATAAAAGCCTAATATGAGAATTGGGCCATAAAAGTGCAAGGGATTTTGAGATCAATCAGGAACATGAACCTTACATCATGCACTGCTATAACACACGACACCGTAAGTAAGTCATGGAGAGCAATCATGAAGCTTGTATTCAATGACTTAAGCTAATGGTTAAGGAATCATAGGACCAGATGCTCCGTTAGCAAAGTGAAATGCAAACTCAGATGGCGAGTCTTATGGAACTAATTATAGCCTTTATGAAAGAAAAGGGCAAGACAACACTTCTGAAACAAGGAATGATTCTCCTAACGTTGAAAGTCCCCCTGCCAATAATCCAAAAGCCACCTAAAGGAAAATTAGACAAGAACAATGGCCCGCTCCTCCATCTACTGCTTAGGCTCAACCAGTCATCTACCTAAATCCCACTATGGCAAGTCAATTCATTCTTTGTACTCAAGAGGTGAATGCAAGAGTTTCATCGGTAGATTTGATAGCCCTTGACTATAAGGAACCAGAGAAAATAAAAGGTCAAAAGTCCACTATGACTATGGAAAAAGTGAGCGAATTCTAGCTACTGGAAAAATGCCTCCAAGCTATTGAAGGGAGTGACAAGTTCAGAGCTCTTGACGCTCAATTGCTATCTTTGGTGTCCAACCTTATCATTCCTCCAAAGTTTAAAGTCCAAGAGTTTGAAAAGTTTAATGGAAGCACTGATCCTTCTGTCTATGTTTGAGTGTACCTGTGAAAGATGGCTAGGTACGAGAAAGATGAAAAGCTCCTCATCCATTACTTCTAACATAGCGTCACTGGGACAGCAGCTCAATGGTATATCGAGCTAGACAATGTGAAAATTCAATCAGAGGCTGACTTGGCTAAGACATTTCTAAATCAATACCATCACATGTCAGATTGGGCATTGGATCGACTTTCCCTGATGAATTTCGAGAAGAGATCCACTAAAAGTTTCAAATAATATGCCCAAAGATGGAAAAAAGAAGTAGCTCAATCCAACCTCCCCTTACAGAAAAAAGATGACAGTCACTTTTATTCATACCTTATGTGCTCCTTATTATAAGAAGCTAATAGGGAATACCATTAAGAAATTCATAAATTGGTTCTTCCTGAAGAAATGATCGATGCCACCATTAAAAGTGGTAAATGTTTACTGAGGAAATAGTTGGATCGAGTAAGAAAACCATTGCCGATAAAATGAAGAAAGAAGAGGCTAATGCCATAAACTATGCTGGCTTATCTCAGCTGAGACAACATTAAGTACCCAACCCTCACTACTTAAGCATGCCACACCCTCACCCTGTTACAATATCCCCACAGCTAATTAATGCCATAACCTATAACCTATCATTTGTAATCCCATCAAACCCCCTACCAAGCTATTCTCCGTAAATCCACTAAAATAACCATCGAACAACCAATAATACACCTAGCAATTGAGGTCCAAATCAATAAAGGCAATGATTTGATCCCATTCCTATGACCTATAAGGAGCTTTACAAAACTTTGCTCCAAAATCATTTAGTGGCTTCGATCTATGTCTTAGAAAAAAAGTTGCCATACCCATAATAGAATAACCCTAATGCCCACTATGAATACGATGCTGAGGTTGTAGGGCATGACATCGAAAACTGCATATCTTTCAAGCAAAATGTGTAAAATCTGATTAACTCAAAAGTTTTACAGTTCAAGATAAGCCAGAGACCAAATATTGCTGCTAGTCCTTTACTAAACCACGTAGAGGCAGTTACAAACATGATTAACACTGAGAACAAACATGAAGTTAAGACAAGCATAGAGGAAGTAAGGATGCCAATGTCCTTGGTCTGGCATGCGTTGATTTGAGAAATATTGCTCAAGGTAACCAAAAAATTGGTGGACAATCTTAAAAACTTCTATGACTTCCACATTCTTGTAGGGCATACCCGACAAGTATGCAAGGAGTTTAGATCCATGGTTCAAAGAATGATGAATGAAGGCCAGATAGAATTCTATAATGAAATCACACCTACTGCTGAAGCTATCAATATGATAGGAGATGAAACCATGTAGCCACCTTATGAGAGAAATAGACCTCTCATTCTTTATGGCAAGTCAAGTCCTGAGGTTAGTTCTTTAACACCTACACCAAAGTTAGTTATCGAGGTACCTAAACCATTCTCGTATAAGAGCAATAAAGCTATCCCATGGAAATACAAGAATCAAGTAATGATGATCGAAGAACTAACTCCCTTAGCTACTACAATGGAATTGTCAGAAGTTAGTCACCAATCCATAGCAGTAGGTGTTATGCCCTACTTGCTCAAGAAAAATAGAAGGTTGATGCATCTCCAAGCACCAGTACCACTAAGGCCCAAACAAACAATTTTGAGCCCAAGAAAGTCAAGGAAATAATAAGTGAAAAAGAAGCTACAGAGTTTCTCAAGTTCATCAAGCATAGTGAATATTGCATTGTAGACCAGTTAAGTAAACAACCCATAAAGATTTTTATGCTATCTCTACTTTTGAATTTAAAGGTTCACCAAAATGCATCATTGAAGATGTTAAACAAAACATATGTGCCATCAGATATCTCTATGGACAAATTGGATCGACTAGTGAACAACATCATGGCCAATAATTGTATCTCTTTCATTAATGATTAGATCCCACCTAGAGGCAAGGGCAGTTATAAAGCTCTGCATATCACTACCCATTGCAAGGGATGCATTTTGCCCAAAGTACTCATAGACAATAGGTTGACCCTTAATGTCATGCCTATGACTATATTAAGCAAACTCCTTGTTGATCAGTCTAACATCAAAAGTAGCCACACCATAGTCTGAGTTTTAATGGAACATGTCGCGAAGTAATTGGAAATATCATAATCCAGCCCCAGATAAGCCTATGTACATATGAAGTAGACTTTCAAGTTATGGATATTAATCCTTCTTACAACTGCTTATTAGGAAGGCCATGGATACACTCCACCAGAGTTGGCCTATCGTCTCTCTATCAAAAGCTCAAATTTGTGATAGATGACAAAGTAGTCACCATTGGAGCTGAAGAAGAAATGATCACCACTGCTTTCACTGAGGATATCTACATAAAGCCTAATAAAGATGCACCGGAGTCATCGTTCCAATCTTTTGAGTTCGTTAATGCAACATTTATGGGAAAAAAATTGCCAATAGTTAAACCTCACCTATCAAAGAGTACCCATTCGGGTTTAAAAATGTTTGTTGATAAAGGTTCTCGTGTTGAAAAAGGGCTTGGCAAGAATCTGTAAGAGATGGCCCGAGCCCTACAGGTCACCACTCAAGCCAACAAAAGAGTCTTATGATTAAAGGCAACTGCGCACTAAAGAAAGTAACAAGAAAAGAAGATCTGCAACTAGGAGATGACATGATCATTGGGTCAAGAGAGGGAATCGAAGCTGATAATGTTCCTGTCTCCCCATGAGATGTCTTGGTTATTTTAAATAGAGCACTTAACAAATCTATCTCTAAGATACTGAGCCATAAAATTTATGTCCTTCCATTAAGACCTAATTTTAATGATAGGGTTATGATAGAAGCCCCTACATTTTTCCTGTCCCTTTCATATAACATCAAGAAATGAAAAGCTACCTGTCCTTACCCAAAGGCAAATAGGTGTCCTATGTAAAAGGTATTTTTTTATCAGACATTATCAATAAAATGACTTTTGCATATATCATTCCATATTAAGTATCATATTTCAACCTTTTTGTCTCCATTACTCATTTATCTTTTTTTTATCCTAATCCTTTGGTTGAGTGTATGCCTTTTGTAATGTTTATTTCTTTACCCTTCTAGGTGTCTTGACGATAGTGATATAGATCTGTTTAATGGGTTATTGAAGATTAATTTGAAATAGTCAATTTGCACTAGTAAAGTTGATCCTGAAGAGGATTTTGAAAAAAGCTCCGTATCACTAGACCTCTTACGATTAGTTGAGCAAAAGGAGAAGCAAATCATGCCTCATAAAGACCCAACAGATGTAATAAATCTAGGTACTCAAGAGGATTGAAAGGAGGTTAAAATCGAAACCTTAATAAAGTCAATGACTAGGACTAAGTTGATAGAATTACTCCAAAAATATCAAGATGTATTCACTTGGTCATATCAAGACATGCAAGGATCAGACACTGATATAGTGGTCATAAGCTTCCTATTAAGCCCAGATACAAACCGATTCGACAAAAGTTAAGAAGAATAAAGCCAAAAATGCTTCCCAAAATTAAAAAGGAAGTCAAGAAGCAGCTTGATATAGGGTTTATTGGAGTAGCCAAATATCCAAAATGGGTTACCAATATAGTCCCAGTCCCAAGGAAAGATGGCAAAGTATGAATGTGTGTTGATTATCGAGATGTGAATTAAGCTAGTCCTAAAGATAACATCCCGCTACCCTATATTAACATTTTGGTAGACAACACAGCCAAAAATTCTTTTTTCTCCTTCATGGATGGATTCTCAGGCTACAACCAGATCAAGATGGTGCCCAAAGGCATGGAGAAAACAACTTTCATAACCATATAGGGGACATTTTGCTATAATGTCATGCCCTTTAAACTCAAAAATATTGGGGTAACCTATCAGCAAGCCATGGTAGCCCTGTTCCATGACATGATGCACAAAGAAATTGAAGTCTATGTTGATGAGCATCTCATAGACCTTTAGAAACTTTTTAAACGACTATAAAAATTTCAACTCAAATTAAATCCTGGCAAGTGTACCGTCAGAGTCACTTTGAGTGAGCTTTTAGGCTTTATAGTCAGCAAAAGAGGAATTGAAGTTAAACTAGACAAGTCAAACCCATTGAAGATATGCCACCACCTCAAACCCAAAAGAAAGTGAGAAGCTTTTAGGGGAGACTAAACTACATTGCTGGATTCATATCCCAACTCACTGACAAATGTAGCCCTATCTTTCAGCTCTTTCACAAACAAAATCTAGGAGAGTGGAATGAGGTATGTCAAGAAGCCTTTGATAAAGTCAAACATTATATGTCAAGCTTGCTAGTGTTCATACCATTGGTGCCCGATCAACCTTTAATCCTTTACTTGGCAGTCTTCGACAAGTCTATGGGTTATGTATTAAGGTAGCGTGATGAGTCAGGAAAGAAGGAACAAGCAATCTACTACTTAACCAAAAAGTTCACGAAATGCGAGTGCAGTTACTCCGTAGTCAAAAAGTTATGTTATGCTTTAGTGTAGACAGCCAAGAGATTCAAGCAGTACATGCTGTATCACACCACATGATTGATTGCAAGGATTTATCCTATTAGGTATTTATGTGAAGCCCATGCACTATTAGGAAGGCTAGATGGTAAGTCCTACTTTTTGAATATGACATTGCCTATGTCAGTTAAAAGGCCATCAAAGGTAGTGTGATAGTTGACTTTTTGGCAAGTCAAGCAGTAGATGACTATGAACCCTTAAAATTTAACTTCCCATATGAAGATCTAATGTGCATTTCTGAAGATAAAGATGCCTCTAACCAAGATCAATCTTGGAAGATGTATTTGATGGAGCATCAAATGCTCTAGGATAGGGAATTAAAGTAATATTGATGTCACCCAACGAGTTATTATCTGTTCACAACAAGGCTATATTTCGATTGCATGAATAATATCGTAGACTATAAAGCTTGTGTCATGGGGCTTAAAGCAGCCATTGAGAGGAACGTCAAGATATTATAGGTGTTTAGTGATTTAGCCATAGTCATCTATCAATTAAAAGAGGAACGACAAACTCCTGATGCCAAGTTGATGCAATATGGGAAGCTAATAGCAAAGCTCAAGAAAGAATTTGATGATATTAGTTTTTTAGAATTACCTCGAGAAGAACACCAAATAGTTGATGCTTTGGCTACCTTGTCAACCATGTTTAAAGTCAACCAAGAGTTGAAAATTGCTCCCATCCAGATGAGCATCTACATAACTCAAGTTCATTGTTATAGCATCAAAAAAGAGAAGAATGGCCTACCGTGGTACTATGATATCCTTCCTTACATCAAGGATCAACGATATCCTAAATATGCAACCGAAACTAAAAAAAGGACTATCTAAAAGCTAGCTATGGGATTTGTTCTCAATGGAAAAATCTTTTACAAAAGGAGTCACAATCAAGTATTGCTCAGATGCATCGACACTCTTGAAGCCAAAAGGATCTTAGAAGAAATTCATGAAGGGATTTGCAGCACACATGCTAATGGACATTGAATGGCTAAGCAAATCATGAGAATGGGTTATTACCAGTTGACCCTCGAGAGAGACTGCATTAATTACACTTAAAAATGCCATAAGTGTCAAGTCTATGTAGATAAGATCAATATCCCTCTAGCGCTACCTCACGTTATGATGGCCCCATGGCCCTTCTCCATGTAGGGCATGGATGTGATTGGGCTAATCACCCCTAAAGTTTCCAATGGGCATCGTTTTATCTTAGTAGCAATTGACTATTTCACCAAATAGGTGGAGGCTACCTCATATGCCAATGTCACAAGATCGACCGTCTATAAATTTGTCAAGTGGGACATCATCTGTAGATTTGGCCTCCCAAACTAAATCATCACAAACAAACAACAATTTAAATAATAAAATGACATAAGTAATCTGCTCACAATTCAAGATCTAGCATAATAATTCTTTTCCTAAAGATGAATGAGGCAGTTACGGTAGCCAACAAAAGCATCAAAAGAATAGTTGAAAAAATGGCTGAGACTTATAAAGGCTAGCATGAGAAGCTATTATTTGCACTTCTTGCCTATTGGACCTTAATTCGCACTTCCATAGGTGCTACCCCATTCTCCTTTGTTTATGGGATGGAAGCTGTATTGCCTATCAAAGTCAAGATCCCTTCTCTCAGAGTCTTGATGGAAACCAAACTTAAAGAGGTTGAATGGGTCAAAAACAGATATGACAAACTTAACCTCATTAAGGAAAAATGCATGAAAGCCATCTCCCATGGTCAAATGTATCAAAGACGCTTGATCCGAGCTCACAACAAAATGATGCACCCATGACAATTTCACCCAGGTGAATTGGTATTGAAAAAGATCCTCCCAATTCACAAAGATGCACAAGGCAAGTAAACCCTTAATTGGGAAGGTCATATGTCGTGAACCAAGCCTTATTCAGAGGGGCCCTAATCTTATCAAAAATGAACAGCAATGCCTTGTCCAACCTAATCAACTTAGATTCTGTCTAGAAATATTACATGTAGAAGGAAAAAAACTTGAAAAAATGTTTTTCAAAAAAAAAAGAAAAAATCAAAACAAACAAAATAAATAAATAAACGGTCCAGATGAAAATCCGAAAATGGCACTAGGCAACCGACTAGACTACCGTTGAAAATCGTAAGGGTGACTTGAGAAGATCAATTTTGATGGGGCATAGACAAAGATCACTTACAAAACAAAGCGAAGCAATCCTAGGGATCTTCCAAAGATCAACCTCATACTAGTCACATTTATTATTCGAGAAAGATCTTGGAAAGCACTTAAGGAACATCCATGTCATGGTTGTCAAAGGCATTTTTCACCTAAAAGATCATCCTTTTGGCTACCTTATCACTTGTTTGTCAAAAGATAAATTGAGTTATGTCTCTTTGTTGTCATGAATAAATATTGCCTTATTTCTTTTAACACCTGTATAATTCACATTGCACTTGTCATTTAACTGATAATGTTTGATAATCAACTGAAATATGCATCAGGATTTCTCAATATTACAGCAAAAGGAAAAGAAAAGCATAAGGAACTTTGCTCATGCCCTGATCATCAAGATCATGCACTTTTTGCATCCAAACACCTACTTGGCATGACCATACACCAAACCATTTCTTGCTTTCACAAGCCACATCTCAAGCAAAACCATTTTAAACTAACCAAAAACCAACCCATCAGAACCAGAGACATGAACCTAATCAGTTAAACAATCTCCAAATTGTTGATAATGCCTTCCAATTGTTAGGAAAATGATTAAGCCTCCCAAATCGGGAAATGCAATAATCTAAATTCTTAAGAATAGATTTTTATTGTCTCCCCAGTAAATTTGGGATAACCTACAATCCCCAACAGGATTAAGAAAATTCTCGTTGATATTGCAACAAAAATGAATCACCATCCCTATAAGAGTCTAAATGGCGTACAAGAAAAACTATGCCTGTCTCTTGTATTAGACTTCACATCATGCAATCATAATAGCACTCCACATCATGCATTTGCATTACCATTACACATCATGATTTTTGCAATGTTACTTTAAGCCAAGTTTACCAAACCTCCAAGGAGTCCTTGGTAAGAACTCTAAGCTTCATAAACCAAGCGTTATTCAAGAG
>JAQSVH010203563.1:0-15792 GCA_029448705.1 Adansonia digitata
ATATATATCGTTAGTAATTCTTTAACCATCGGTTTAGCTCCAAGTAGATGATTGCCATTGAAAATATTGTGGAGGTTTGTCGGCACAACCTTTCATTTTTCGACTTAAAATTCATCAGCACTTTTGAATGCTCCTAAAAGTTTAAATTCTTTAGAAAGCATTTTAAAATATCCTAAAAGTCATGGTTTATATTTTTCATACAATTTTTTTTTATATATTTTACTGGTACTTATACATATTTTTAGAAGTTTAAATTTTTTATAATTATTTTCAACCAGAGTTATAAGTTAATTTTGTTTTTTCAAAAAACAAGGGTAAACATTTGATCATATCAATATTTAAATTTTAAAATATAAAGGGTAAACTTCACCATTTTTTATCACTGGAACGGGAAATGAAAAAAAAAAAAGGCAAGTATTCATTAACAATGCATTAAGTGTAAAAACCCAACTAAAAGTTAAATATATATATATATATATGGTTAGCCTATTCATCCACCAAAAAAAGATAGATTTTACAAATTGATCGTTCACAACAAATGAACAATAAAAATCTATTCATTTTTCATAGATATATTGTATCTTTAGTTACTTATTTACACTTCCATTGAATTCGATGAATTTGAAACCTACAATATAAAATTCCATATTTGTCTATCAAAATTTATATGATAAAATACATATATGAATAACTTTCTACAAAAAAAAAAAAAAACTTAAATTTAGGTCCTGCATTTCAGTATAAGTGTTGTTGTCATCATGGAGAAGGCTAAAGAAGGTTGTAGTGGAGAGTGGAAATGGGACCTAAAATATAAATGATAGGTTAGAAGGCATCGAAGTTAGGACTATGATGCACATTTAGATACTCAAATCAGCTATGGGAGTTGAGAGCTTTTAGTAAGTAAAGAATTAAAAAAAAAAAAACTGAGTAAAAAGAGTGTTAATGCCTCCCTTGAGGGCTTTCTTGCCCTTTTTATACTTGGGTGCTTTGATAGGTGTCTACCACATGCCTTTGTTGTTGTCCAGGTGTGGCAGTTTGTAAAACTACCAGTTCATTGGTTATAGTAGTCATATTTGTTAGAGGATGTCGATGGTTCCCCACTGGTTCAAAATAAGAGCCATCGTAGTGGTCTCAGGATGTTTAGTTTGGTGGTCCCTATCAGACAAACTAATGGGCGTGCAGTGTTTGGAGTGCACTGCATTGTTTATTTAGGCCACCAGTAGATCAAGCAATATAGTCCTTAAGAGTTTGGTTAGTTGCCTTTTAGGCCAGTTAGGTGATTAGGCCCTTGGGTTATAACAATTGCCTTATTGATCTAAGGGTAGTTATAAAGTGACAGACTTAGCCCTAAGTTGAAACTGGTAATTGCCATAGATATGACATGGCAAGTAGGGATTTTGAATTTGATGATCGCCCTGACTGTTGTATGGTGGGTAAGAATCTTGATTTTGCTCATTCACTGATATTGAATTTTTGAATACATCAATTGATAGGTTTGGTTGTCATGAAAGAGGCGTATGTCAAGGAATGAGTAACCGCTGCTAAAAACATGGCTCTCGGTGAATGTTTTGAGGTTAAGCATTGATAGGTATTTATACCTAGGGTTTTTTTCTTTGGCATGTTTCAAAAAATGCTTTAAAAATCATTTGGATACTTCTCATTGCCTCTATCTTTCTATTTTTTTTTGTTCTTCATTTTCCCTATGCTTGAGATTATAGCTTTGTTTTGTTGTTTTTTGTTAGTTTGTTTGTTTCTCCTTTGATTTCACTTCCCATTTATAGCGAGAGTTGTCCCTTGTTTACTATGATTCTTGTTAGGGAAGGCTTTGGACAATTATTTTTTGTGTCATTCTTTTATTCTTGATCTTTTTTTAAAAAAAATCGCAATAATTTTTCAAGAATTCCCTTTATTTATCTTTCTATGTTATCCTTTTACACCCTTGTTATGTTTATAGGGTAGATGGTGAGGACTAAAAGTTGTTTTGTCATTAAGTTAGTTGACTGAAAGGGTAAGCTAAAGAGTAGTGGGCAAGAGGTGAAACATCAAGTAAAAGTGATTTCTAAGGCTACTTTTGGGCAAACTGGTGGTCAGCATTTGATAGTGATAGATAGTGACCAGATGGGTAAGAGCAGAAATATAGTGACAGCGCAAAGTGTTAAACATATAGAAACTACCCTTAAGGTTCAAAATGTCAAGCAGCCATTGAACGTCCATGTCCCAAGTCTCGAAGGGATCCTAGAGGAGATATCGAACAACTCAGTTGACATTATCAAGTTAAAGGAAATGATGCTAGGCCAGTGGAACAATATGCCAATAACATTAATATGCAAATTATTTAAAAGTGGCTGAGTGATAAGGAGCTTGACTTTAGCCAGTATGAGGTTTCAAAATCCTTTCGAGGGTAGAAAGTGCCAAGCAGAGATAACAACAGTGCAACTTTCTATATGCATATATTTAAGGAGGTTTTCATCTTCCACTAGACTTATTTTTTTGCTCGCTGTTTAGCAGGAATCTTATGTCACCAAATCAGCTAAAGCCCAACACGTGGGCCATTAGAGTGACATATTTTTTGGTCTAGAAGAAAAAAAAGCTAGATGCCTTATGTGCACCTAGTGATGAAATAGTCGATCTTAAAAAAGAATGAACCACACTCATACCACTTACTGGTGAGGAATAAGGGAAAGCTGATAATGGATCTTCCCTCGAATGCCCATTTGGCTAAGGATCAATATTTCATGATTCATAAGAAGGTAGGCATAGAGAGGGGTTTCCAAGTAGAATGGACTCATTGCTCACCTATGAGCAACATGAAGATCCCTTTCAGCAGGATAGAGTAGGCATAAATGCATTTTTTTCTTGAGTGGTCAACTGAGTTGCAAACACTATCTCACTCTACATAACATTCAGAGATATTGCCTAGGTTTGGGTGTTTCAAATGTTCTAGATGGACTAGTACATCCTGTGAGGAAGCAAAAAATGCTTTATCTTTTTAAAGCCTATAGAAGATTGACTAGTATGTTTTTGACCTTTTGTTGCACTTATGCATTATGGCGTATGAGGTTTTTCACTTTTTTGAGTGTTGTTATATTTTGCAGAGGACGTGGTGACAAAGTCAAGCTCTACTGGTGAGGCACCAGGTGACATGGAGAACTTGGAAGATACGTTAGAGAATTTTGGTAGTCCAAAGTCTTTTGGTATGCAAGGTGTCAAGCAGGATCAAGGCTCTTTGGGTGTTGAAGGGTTTGTTTTTGGTCAACTCATTGAAGAGAGCAATTTTTGGTTGATCATTCACCCCCCACAATAAAGGTGTATGTTTGAAAATTTGTACTAAGTTAACTAATTTAGGTCTTATGCTTTTTGTGTTTGTTATTTCCAGGAATAGATGTAAAGGTTACACTTACTAAACATGTGACCCAAAAAGTGACAGCATAAAAGGCTGTTGTTCACCAAGCAAAAGCAAAGCATAAAAGTCAAAAAGATACAAGTGTTACTCCTGTGATGAAAAATGTGGCATTTAAGGAAGGCACTACATAGAAAAAAATAGTGGTTACCATTTCTTCTTCTGCCCCTACTCCAATTGTTCTTGCTATAGCTGCTTCAAGTACTGAGGTGAGCACTATGAATGCCATAAGGGTGTTCACAAGTAAGGGAAGCTTAAAGCCATTCAGGACCATTACTACTCCAGAGGCTTGAAAAACTTTAAGCAACCCACCATCTTAACTAGTTATAAATGTGCCAAGTAGCAGTGGTGGCGCTAAAGGTGTAGCTGGCAGTCCTTGCTACTGAAAAAAGTGGCTATAGTAGATATTGAATTAGGTGCTAGATAGGCATTCAAGAGCGTGGCCAAAGCAAACATAGAGTACTTATTGAAGATGAGTCTAGTGAAGGATCTAAACTTTGGCCTCATTTGGTTATTAGAGGTAAGACTTTAGTGTTTCATGCATGGTTTTTTATGTTTCTATACTTAGGAATACCCATAAGTTTCCTTTGTCTTTTGTAGGCTTTCATCGTCAGGTTGCTTTTTGTAGGCTTTGCATCGTCAGGTTGCTTATACTCGCCAAATGGTAGAGTGTCAAGAAAAGTTTAATAAAACCAAGGAGGAAGAAATCCAGAATGTTACCATGGTCACGAAGCTTTGAGGCTAACTAGCTAAGTTAAAAGAAAAAATTTGCCAGTTTGAGGCCCATTTGAAAGGTGCTTAGGAAAAGCATGTTTCTAAGATTACTAAGCAACCGAGAAGTTGGAGAAGGAAGAGGAAGCAATTGCTGAGATTATTGAATGTGATAAAAAGTCAGAGAAGATAGATGAAGCAGTTGCTAAATTAAACAAGAAGCTGAAGGCTTATGATGTTGAGCTGGCAACTACAACCTCCAAACTATTTGAGCTAGAGACCCAACCTAGTGAGAAACTTACTCGCCCAAAGCTTAAGCTGAGTAGCTAGTAAGAGGCCATACTGGATCAAATGTTTACCTCTATGGAAAAGTATAAAGAGAGTGGCCTCTATGGTGTGTAGTTATTGTTTGGCTCCTTGGATTTAAAGAGGATTCAGCTAGGCACCCTGTACTTGGTACCTCAAGGCTTTAGCATTTTTATGCCCTAAGAGCAGCAAGTAAAGGAGGGGGAAGTAAGTGATGCTGCTTTAGTTATCCTACTCTAAAGGCCACATAGGTTGATAGAAAGTTCAATGAAAAGGTTGGCAAACAAGTGAAACAGCCACCATTTAGTGGTTCTAGGCAGGCTTAGTTTTTTATTTTTAGTCTAATTTTTTTTTGTAAAGACTTTTATTGATGTAGGCTTTGTACATATTCTAAGTTTAATGAAAGCTTTGTACATACTTTGATTTTAATAGAGTCTTCGTATTCAGCAACTGTTGTGGCACTTTTATTTAGTATTTTTAACCATACCTTTAATTTTAGCAATCTTAAGGTAGCTAAATTATTAACTTTGTTCACAAATCATACCGTCAATAGCATGAAAAGGTTTCTGAATTGGAGTCAATTTCTTAGATGTTCATAAGATTTAGCATATGTATATGGTGACTTGGTGTCACCTCTTTAAATGTCAAAATTTCAAATAAACCTTGGAGATGGTTTATTCGCGTAAGTAGCATGGTCTTGACCAGACCTTAGGGATCATTAGTTTGCCTGAGTGACTTGATGCCACTTGTTTATTTCACCGAAATGTCGAATAGACCTATGAGTTTTTTTATTAGCCATAGTGAATTTTTGTGTTAACTGCTTATGCACTCAAAATATCGAGTAAACCTTTGAGGTTGGCTATTAGCATGTGTGACTTTATGTCACTTGAATAGAACTTTAAGGCTGCTTATTAGTATAGGTGACTCGTGTCACTTGTTCATGTGATGAAATGTCGAGTAGGCTTTTGTGACCATTTATTGGCATAAGTAATACAGCGTCACTTGTTCATGTGCTATTATCTCAATTAGATTGACAATAGTCATTCGTTGGAGCATAGCAATGTGACTCAAAGATTGTTGGCATTGTTCTAAAAGATAGTCTCCTGGTTTCATTTAGTAAAGAAAGGATGTCAAATGCCATTGAATAGACTTTACAAGTAATATTTTTTCAAATAAACAATATTCCAAGTGTTCCAAATTCGCTTGCTAGTCTTGTCTACTAGTCTATTCGCTTTGAACCTAATAGTCTTGGATATTTGGTATGGTTCTTCCTAGTTTGGTGATAATTTCTTCCGTTCTCTAGCTAGTTAACTAGCCTTGCAGTTCTAATATTATAGGTCACCAACCTGGAACTTCTTGTTCTGGACTTTTTTTGTTATAGTACCTTGATACTTGCTGTGCTTGAGCCTGTTATTCCAGTCACAGCCTTGTCTCTACTTTCTTCCAATAAGCCTAAGTTTGCATTTAACTATGAGTTGTTTAACCAGCAATAGACATTAGCCGTTCGAATCTACGTAGTCCAATATCAGTATGGATTACTACTTCTATGCCATAAACCAAGCTAAAAGGCATTACACCAAAGTATTCTTAGCGTTTCCTCTACCCAATCTCTTTAACATTGTTTGGCTTCTTTTTTAATGGCTGCAGGATGCTTTTGTTCATGGATTCTACTTAACTATTGGACTGAAGGTGGCTAACTAAGCTGTGTGCCAAGCTAAACCTTTTATAGTACTCTTTCAATTAACAACCTACAATTATTTCCCATTGTCACCCACAATATCACTAGATATCTAGGACCTACAAAGGATAAATCTTTAGATGAAGTTTTCCATGGATTTTGCCCTGATGGTTGCTATAAGCTTCACCTTACCTACGTGGTGAAATAGTTAGATGCCACGATTAAAAATTTTTGTTATGTCATCACCAACGAGAATGGGCCCAAAATGTTGATCCCCTAAATTCAGAAGGGCCACAGATTAAAGAGTTATTTTCGCACTTTTAGTGGTTGTTTGGGTATTTTAGTGAACAGTTAAGATTTCTCACATTTCTTACCATATTGGTTACATCATTCTCATGGTTAGCGAGAAGAAACTTTGTCTCCAAGCTTTCTGTGGCAAGGCTCTGTGTTTCAGGTGCTTCCCACATGCTCTCTCATAGATTTCCCTTAGGACATAGTTCACTTTTTCTGGGGCTAAGCACTGAGTAAAAAGAGAGTGAAAGATTTTTTGTATAAAACCCTATTAATAATTCCATACTCGATGGCTCTTTTCTTTAGTTGCCTTCATAATTGAGGATTAAAAAGTGTGGTGTTATCTTGAAAAAAAAAGATAAGATGAGGGCCATCCAATTATCACCTTTGCTAGCGGTCAATTCGTGAACATGTCTATTATAGCTTGGGGCCTTCGTGCATTTGAATAAGATTTTTCTGTTGCTCACGATTTTCATGATGCTCATTATCTTGGACAGCAGATCACCCTTGTTGTTTTTCTCTTGGGGTATTATTTACTAGCCAAATGCTTAAAAGACTTGCCTAACTCTGAGATTTTGCTATGGTTTTTGGCCAACAGTTGGTTTTAAATTTTGTATACCTCATTGACTTGATTCACCATTAGCTGCGAGTCCGAATAGGCTATGAGATGGTTGGCTCCTAGTATTTTTGCTAGCTCTAGCCTTGCTACCAATATTTCATATTCTACAACATTATTTGAAGTGATAAAGTTAAAGGACATACCATACTGCCACACCTAGCTGTTGAAGTTGACTAATAGGACTCCAGTTCCTAACCAATCCTTTCTAAATGATCTGTCAACATAAAGTGTCCAACGATTGGTACTGTCTTCAATAGTAAGTTGTTGACTGGTGTTGTTAGTCTAACATCAGGTTCTATTGGTGTAAGCACCTTATTGCTTTCTTGTTTCGGTGGTTGGAGGGCATATTTAGAGGATGTGAAAGAGCATTCAACAATAAAGTTGTTAGGGCTTGTACCTTGATCATCTTTCTAGGGTTATTGTTGATGCCGAATTTGTTAAGTTCCACACTCCATCAAATTATTTGCCTTACCGAATCTACCTTTGAAAGTACCTCTTTTTGAGGTTGCTTTGTAAGACAGTTATAGGATGGGCTTGAAAATGCTATCTTAGTTTACTTGCAGCAATAACGAAATGTAGATTAACTTCTCAAATTTGGTGTGGTTCATCTCACTAGCTTGGAGCTCCCTACTGACATATTGTACAGAGTAGTGAGTTCTATTCTCTTTCTTTACCAGGATAGCGATAATCATCTCATCTAAAGCCACTTGGCATATGACTCATTGATCTTCCAGTTTGGGGTTAGCTAGTAATGATGGAAAGTAAAGGTATTCCTTTAAATTTTAGAACGATCCCTGGCACTCATCAATCATCTATATCTGTTAGCTGCCCTAAACAGCTTATAGAAAAAGCAAGCACTTGTCAGCCAATTTAAAAATAAAATGATGGAGTGCTGCTACTCTATTTGTTAGTTATTACACTTTTTTGTTTAACTTTGGCGAATTTATCTTCATTATTGCATTTATCTTTTTTTGGGCTTACTTCTATTTTGTGTAAAGATACCATGAAACCTAAGAATTTGCTTGTGGTGACCCCAAAGACATATTTTAACAAATTAAGCTTCATGTTGTACTTTCATAATAACTAAAGGTTTTTGCCATGTTGCCACGTGCCTGCCTTTAAAATTTTGGACACCGAAAGGCATAGCACCCTCGATTTAAAAATAAATAATGGGTGATCATGGTTGAGCCTTTGATTTATCCCATGATTTGGGGTTTGAATTAGGCATTGTAGTATAAAAGGGAGAGACCATCAGGTGAATCGGTAATCCAACTAGTCTGCACGGCTACCATGAAGTGGCCATAAACTTGGATTCACCACCGATCATTTTGGGCTAGGTAGGATTGAATGCCTATTGAAAACAATATTCCAAGTTACGAAACATGAAACATTGATTTTGAGGTTTACAAAGTCCAGAGAATCATTGGTTGGGTTTGGAAGTCGATTACGCATAGTGAAAGATTAACACCCATACGACGCCCAAAATCGAAACCTACTAACTACGTCTTGCTTCAATCTCTGTTAAATCGATTCTATTTAGTCATTATTTAGATATATCCCCTTTACTGCATGATGTTTTGTGATTGTTGATCCAAGTTTTTAAAGAAAATTAGATCACCTATTTACCTTGGAGGTGTGAGGAACATAGCGATTTTTATGAAAATAATGTCTAGATTGTCTTTTAAAAATTTGGATATTCTGTATTAGGCACTAGAGGAATACAACACAAAACATTGTCTTGAAAATTTTATTGGAAAACAAATTTTAAATATGAATGCAAGATAATCACTACAAAAAAAAAACATTTAGTAAGGCGATAAAGGATATAATAATACCAATCATAAACTAAAGAGCATAAAAAAGAAGGGCAATCAAAATGTGTCTTATAATTGTCTTCGATCATATAAGAATAACAGAGATGATAATTTAGAGACGGGTTTGAATTCGATGGTAATTTGCAGGACAAAAAAATGATTTTAATCGAAACAATCTAAGGCATCCGAAAGAGAGAAAATTTTTGTATTTCTTTTACAAAAACAGAGCTAGAGTATCGCTTTGGAGAGGGAGGGTTAGAGTATTCCTAAAGATGAAATTATGAAAATCTTTAGGAGCAAAGAGAAAATTTAAGTTTTTTTTATGAAGAACGGTGTCAGAATATCCCCTCAGAGTAGTGAGATTAGATTATCCCCAGAGACGAAAATTTTTAATGTTTTAGAAGGAAAGGTTCTTTTTTGTTTTTAAAAGATTTTAAAAGTATGAAATCAAAGATTTGTACAGGATATATTTTTATCTTAAGCCTTGATCCGAGTTTAAAGGGCTTGTGTGTAAGGGAACCCATCGGATGCATTTTGAGACATTCGAATGTCTTCCTAAAGGAGATTTGGAAATCAGATTAAAAACAGGGACAATATCATGTCATCTCCCTTCCTGAATTTATTTTGGATTCATTCGAACCCTTTAGACAGTGAATAAGGTACTGTTGGAAAGATGACTCGATAAGGTTTAATGTAAAAATATTTCCAATTACCTTCTAGGTAGAATCAATTTGACTCTAGCAGCATATGCAGGGAAAAGACAAATCAAACTTTGAAAAATTATTTTAGGCTCATCCGGACTTGTTAACAATACCTTTTTGGAAAGGGAATTTTGTAAAAGTTTTAGGAAAAATATGTAAAAATTTTAGAAAAATTGTTTAATAGGCCAGAATGGCCCAAACAGAATATCACATGCTAGTTCAAAGGGTTCCAGATAGCAAAAGTTCAAAAAATTATAACTTTATCTTTTGGAATGGTCCAAGGGCGAACAAGACACCTTTGGAAAAGTACTTCGATGCCCTTTAAGGGACAAATATCAAAAAAATCAAAGAAAATATTTTATGGTTCGAAAATGATTTTGCAAACTTAGACTACAATGCCGCTAGAGCAAAACAAGGGGCTATTTGATATTTTCAGGGTTTTTTCAAAGATAGGCTTAGGTCTAACACGTCCAAACATTCGTGACAGAAAGTAGCATGGGTGTCACAAGTTCATTCCACAATACTGGAGTAATTTGGGATGATTAAACAACCCGTTGGTCATGTCACTAAAGAGGGTATTGATTTAAGATCAAGGCTTAATATTTTAACCAAAAAAAAACTTCATTTTATTTCTATGAGTCCAGACCTAGGAGGTTTAGTTTGTCCCTAAGATTAAAAGGCCAATGTGATAAAACCTTAAATCCATGCCAATCTCCATCTATTGGAGTAGCATGAACTTAAATTGGGGATATCTTTTAAAAATAAGATTTTTAGCAAACAAGCATGCATCTTGACATGAATGACATGAACAAAAGACAACATCACAAAGATGAACAAGGACTAAACATGCAAACACACAGAGGTGACATTTTAAAATAGAAATAGGTGACAAAAATTTAAAAAGATGACAATTAAGGTGTATGAAAATGATATGAACATATTTAAACAAAGGAATATAGGCTCGAGTTGTCAAAACAACATTTTTATGTCATAAGACTCCTTAAAACACAAGAAAATGCATGAATATACATAAAACAAGTTAAGGTGAACATTTAAGCATGTGTTAAGCATGTGAAAATAGATGAAATATATCAGAGAATGTGTGAATAAGGGATTGTTTTGATGATAGAATGAAAGAGTAGAAGTTTGTCCTACCAAACAACATTAAGGCATCACAAGAACATCAAAATCATAAGACTACCACAACCAAGGCAACAATAATGCATGAGAGTCTTAGGATGATTATGGTAGCATAAAGGGCTCACTAAAATGATATAGATGATGAAAAAAAGAATATGTATGGAACAAGGTAGAAAATATACCAAAAATCTTGAACTTTTTTCTTTCGTAAAGTAGTAACTTTAAGCTCAGTTCTTTCCCTCTTTTTGCTATTATTTAGCAAGAAAATGATGAAAAGACAAAGCACTCTAGTAATATCATTGCTGATGGGGTGTCTTGAGGGTGAAAGTGTTAGAAAGGTTAAGTTTTGAAAGGTTTTCTGGTAGTGGTTTGGGGAAGCTATGGGAATGGAAGAAGGTTGAGGGTGAAAGGTAATGGAATAGTGTTTTTGGGCAAGTTTTAGGCCTAGAGATTGCTGAAGGATTCTTGGGAATGGATGAAAGTTTTTTTTCTTGGTTCTCCCTCCCTTTTTCAATACACAGCCAACGCTTTTAAGAGACAAAGAAAGGGCATTTTTTATCATTTCCTCTTACACTAGGGGATATTCTAGCTACCATCCTCAGCTAATTTTCTTTCCCTTGGTTCTGCCATGGTAAGAAAGGGGGCAAAAAAGCTACAACAGCCTCCAAAATGAAGATATGCTGACATGCCTTCTTACAACCATATATCTTATGAAAGTAACCCTTGCCATTGCTGTTTGGGCTCTAAAAATTTGTTTATATCCGATCATAGGCCTAAAGTCTAGGTTTGCATTGATTTATGATGGTTTTTTGGTGCAAAAAAACATTTTGAAGGCTAAAAAATAATCCAAACTGGGCAAAAATACCTTAGCATATTGATACAAAACATGTTATATCGATACATAAGGCAATTTTTATCCATGAGTATTGATACAATAAAGTGTGTATCGATGCTAAAAGAAAAAAATCATTTTTAATCTTGGGACTCAGAGGCCTATATAGATACTTCATGGATTTGTATCGATACTCATGCTTGTTTATCGATATATTTTGCCAAAAATCATAACTTTAGCTACTATCAAGGTCTATATCGATACAATCATGCTAGGTATCGACATGCCACCGTAGGTATCGATACCAAACCTTCTTGTATTGATACTACATGTGAAAATTCAAGTTTTTGGCAACGTAAAAGCCTCTTATCAATACTTATGTACCTATATAACACATACATATTGCTTTCTAATTTACCTCAACTTGGTCATAAATAGTGAGAAATTGATCTCTATACTCATCTTAATGACTCCAATGACACCATGAAAAATGGTCTTTGATGCCTCATTTTACATTTTTCTTTAATATGACCCATAAGCATTTTAGACCTTCTTAAAAAATTTTTCGCCTGGTATCATGTCGCCTAATAATGCCTAGCAACACGGTACTCAACAGTCATCCTCATTTTTATTTCTTATTTTTTTTATTCTATCATCTTTCAATTAAGTCCTGGTATACCAAAAGATGGCTCAGATAAAATGAGGCGTCTATATGCCAGATCGTCAATATGCCGCTTGATAAAAGGGCTCTTGGCCAATATTTCATCCACATATATTTCCATTTATTGCTTTATTGGATCCTTGAAAATTTTATTTACTAGCCGTCAATAGATGGCTCTTACATTCTTTGAACTAAAAGGTATTACCTGGTAACAAAACATTTCATCCTTCGTGATGATCTGTAGGATCTATCTTGAACTAGTTGTAGCTTGAGAATGTGTCTATAAAGCTTAAAAACCTATGGTCAGCATAAGCATTGACTCGAAAATTGATCATGGGTAATGAATAGCTATCTTGATGGTAAAACTTGTTTAGATCGATGATATCAACATAAATCCTTCACTTGCCATTCGTATTTTTGACCATGACTGAATTCGCTAGCCATTTAAGATATTTAACTTCCTGAATGTATTAGCAGCTAAAAGTTTATCCACTTTTCCCTGATAGCTTTGAGGGGCTCAGGTGCAAAACCTTCTACTTTAATGGCTTTACCCTCAGATCGACATTTAGTAAGTGCAAGATGACTCTTACATTGATACCTAACATATTGGCCATCGACCAGGTAAAGACGTCTACATTTCTCTAAAGAAAACGTATCAAGTGGCTTTTTTCTTGTTGGTTAAGTAAGGCCCTGATAGCGATGGAGAGATCATGGTCTATTTTATATAATGCCACATTCTTTGTTTCCTCTGTTGGTCATGGCTTATAGTGATAGACACCATCTTTTATGTCCAAGCTATCGAGTGTGGCTCAAAAATTAGAAGAGAGAAATGACTTTCAATTGAAGAAGAGACTTTGTTATTTCTTGATGCTGAATACAATGTAATAACCTTTATTTATACTAGTTTCATAGGGGGTTATGATTTGTACTACTAGAAGATAACTCTTAGAGGAAATTATCAATCACAAGATAATTTGATTTTTATAAGATTTTTTTATTTTTATCCAGGATTATCAGTTACAAAAAGATATTATCTTATGATCTTTATCATTCTTCATTATCTTTTGATCCTTATCATTCTCCTCGGGTTGGACTGGATTCGCCCTCGAGTCAAACTCAGTATTATCCTCAAAGTATGGCGAAAGATCACCGACATTGAAAGTAGCAGAGACTCCATAAGCGCTTGGTAGTTCAACTTTGTGTGCATTGTTGTTGATTTTCTGCACAACTTTGAATGGACCATTAGCTCGAGGTGATAACTTAGAATTTGGTTGGTTTGGAAATCGTTCCTTTCGCAAGTGTATCCATACCAAGTTTTCTACTTTGAAAGTCTGTTGTCTCCTATGCTTGTCACACTGAGCCTTACATCTTAAGTTTTGCTTTTGGATTCCTTTCTTTAACAACTTTTTAACTTGTTGTTGAACTTCAGAATGTTCTTAGGGACTCATCCTATAAGTAGGTTTATTAGGAATTACTGCTCCTAGGATAAGGTCAATTGCGTGTTGGATATCATGTATAAATGGCAGTCTATGTGGAATTTCGTCAGGTACTGCATCTAGAAATTCAGCAAGCAATTGTTTGAATTCTAGTGGAATGGTGGTTCCTTCATTTGACTCAAGCAACTAGACCAATCCCATGGTTTGAGCTTCCACTTTCATCACCTTGAATTATTCCTTGGCAATTAAAGACACTAACAGCTTGGACTCATTCTTGCCTTGGTTATATTCACTAGGTAGCAGCGATGCTAGCTTTATCTTCACTCTATCCTTCACAAAGGAATAAGTGTTTACATGACTGTCGTACAGAGCATTGCGATCATATTGCCAGGGTCTCCCTAATAGAAGATGATAGGCATCCATGGGAACAACATCACAGTATACTTTATCTTGATACTTTTTGCCAATTGAAAAAGAAACAAGGCATTGTTTAGAAACTTTAACCTCATTTCCCTTGTTGAACCATTATAATTTGTATGGATATGGATGAACTTGAGTGGATAGGTTCAGCTTTTCCACCATGTAGTTGGATACTATATTCTCATAGCTTCCATTTTTAATGATTACATCACATACTTTACCTTGGGTAGTACAGCCGCCATGATTCCTCTTTTGCTTACGCTGTGTGCAAGCTTCACCTAATAACCACTGTTTCACCATGGTCGGTGGGCGTGACTTCTTTATCAAATACTGGCTCCTTATCAAATACGGGCTCATTTTCTTCTTCAGATGCTGCATAAGCTTTCTCTTCAATAATGGTGACAACCTTGCGGTTGGGATATTCTAAAGCAATGTGGCTGAAACCTTAGCATTTAAAGCACTTAGGTGCTTTGGAGCTGGATTCTCTGGCAACTTTAGGTAGAGGCTTGCTTGAAGAATTGGGTTGTTAAACTGGAGTTCTATAGACATCAGAAAGATCCTTGGTAGAGGAAAGAGGTTGGTAAAAAGGTATTCTGGGTAACTGCTTCTCAACACGGATGGCTAGACAAATGACGTCGTCTGTAGTCCAGTATTATTGAAGCTGGACTTGATAGGCGATGTTAGTGTTCAACCCTCTAACATAGCGGGCTATTGTTTGCTCCTTCTTTTCTTAGATATCACATTTTATCATGAGCTTTTCAAATTCTCTGGTTTATTCATCTATAGACAGAGTCTTTTGGCAGAGATTATGTAGTTGAAGAAAATAATTTTGATAATAATGTTAGGGTAGAAGCTTGTGTGTGAGCTCGCATCGCATCTTTTCCCACATTTGAATCTTGCTTTTCCCTTCATGCTCACGCTTTCTCTTAAGATTTTCCCACCAGATGGAAGCATGCTTCTTAAGCTTAATGGCAATAATTTTGACTTTTTGGTCCTTTGGCACCTCTTTATATTCGAAGACTCGCTCAACTATTTGGAGCCACTTTATGAACTCATCTGGTTAGAGCTTCCCTTCAAAATCTGGAATGTCCACTTCGATACCACTGTTGCGAATTGTGTGTCGCCGAGATTGACGATTGTCGGTTGATGAAGTGCCGTTACTATCTGAATCATCTTCTATTTGCCTTCTTTGTGCAGCCAACTGGGCTCGTTAAACATTCACCATCTCTTGTAGTAATTGAACTTGTCATCTTAATTCTTTTATCTCAACTCTGTGCACAGATCTTCATCTTGGAGGCATATTGTAGGCTAGTGAAAACAAGGGGTATGGCTTAAAGATGAAATTAGGAATTAATTTCAAAAGTTAGGGTCAAAATAAAATTTTAAGAAATTTAGGGCTTGGGTGTAATTTTAAGAAATCAAAGGGTTAATTTGCAATTTGGAAAAGTTAAGGGTTTATAATGTAATTAAGGAAAAATATGCTGACATGGTGATGATGTGGCAGTTAAAGACATATGGCAGGTGATGGTTGGACAAAAGGCTGACGTGGATGATGATGTGGTGAAAGTGACACGTGGCAGATTGTGGTTGGATGGGATGGCAATGACTAGGCAATTATGCTGACTGGGCGATGATATGGAGAATGTGATAAGTGGGACGTTATGTATGGCTGATGTGTCACTGACTGGACACCTCAGTGCTGATGTGGTAGCTGACGTGGTTGTCTTCAACCTCTGGTTGGCACATGCAATGAGTGGTCTTCCGGTGGTGGCACGTGGAAGCG
>JAQSVH010203657.1:1693-13550 GCA_029448705.1 Adansonia digitata
ATTTAAATTAAATATTATGAGAATAAATAATTTTATTTTGATTTAAGACATGTTTATTATGTTATCCAATTGTTGTTTATTATGAATTACCCAATTAGATAATTTCATGTTTGGTGATAATATCGAGTTTGGTGGAAACACAAAATCTATGGTGCTACATTCTAGCCAGATCTATATATATATATATATGTATGTGTGTTTTTGGATTATCTTGATTTGATTATCTAGGACCTCAAATATAAAGAATCCAAGTAGGATTAAACCTCTTAAAATCAAGGAAAAATAGCATAAAGAAATAACTTTTAGTCCTATTAGGTTATCACCTCTTTATGGCTTCTACAAGCCATTCTTATGCAAAGCAACCACCAGTGCTTGGCTCCTACCAGACCTCTGGAATCTTGCTGCAAATAAAACATTCAATGCTAGAATTAATGCCACAACAAAAGTCTTTAGAACTTGGTCTAAGTACAAACATATGTTATGATCACTTAGTGTACCTAATGTAGCCAAAAATTGAAACATTACAGCATCTGTTTAAATATGATTTTCCAAAATATTGTGAACTGTTCATAACATTTTTAAGGTTAAAAAACATTAAAAAAAAAAAAAGGTTGCAATTATAGTAGGCTGAAATTTTGGAAATTTTTTTACTACCGCCAATTCACCAAACCATGACCATCCTAACATAAAACAACACTTAACGATGCCTACTAATTGCACCATTAAAATAATTAGTAAAAATCATATTTTAAACTAAATAATGATGAAAATAAACATGAAATTCCATATTATTGAAACTTAATTAAATAGAAATAATTTCAAAAGATTTAGTCACATAAAACAGATCAAGAATCACCTCCAAATCAAAATAGTTTTGTAATTGGTAACAATAAAAACACAAGATTGATTAAAAAAACAACACAAATGGGCTTTTATACCATTGATAAGAATTCAGTTGTCACACTTTAAAAATTATGGAAAAATTAAATCCAAAGAGCATACATCATAGCAAAATTAAAGGACAGTGTAGTACTAATTTCATTTAAGGATCTACTTGTGCATTTGAAACCATTCAACAAGTCAAGAATTCCACACTGCTTGTTCATGCACACCAATCCCCGTTATCATAAGCAAAAATTGTCCAAGCTTCCAACCTCTAATAGTTATCCATGTAGATGTGTCAGCAAACCTTTAGAAAGAGAAATTTTGCTTTTCAGGAATTATACTAGTAACTTAGGTTTTGTAAGTTCCCTAATTAGTATTCTATTTAAAATTAAAACAAAAAAATGATTCTCTCTCAAGAAGAAATAAGCTACAGGGGAATAATAGGAGGCGCAACAAATAACTCTAACCTTTTAGAATACTAAGGGATGGCAAAGCAAGGGTTTATACATAAGTTTAAGTGTAGCTAACTTTTGGTCCTATTGCTCTTAAACTCCTAAACCTTATTCAATTGTTCAACTAGGTCGATGAATCAAAATTCATTGCAGACAATTTAACCCAATCTCATTTTAATTCTAGAGAATTTCCTTAATATATGTGACCCATTAGACTCCTAATTTGTTGGTAATAAATATAAATTAGTTATTAAAAACATTAATATTTATAGACCAAAAATGGCATCTAGCAATATATCATGGCCACCTATGCTAGGAGAATGTTTGACAAGCCTTCTAATGTATAGTATGTCAGTGTAATTCGATCCTTTCATCATATATCCTAGTGATGGTAAAGAGCATGGTTTAGTGTCTACCTTAAGTCTTGTCCATATTATTCTTGCAATTCCTATGTTTGAACTACATAATTGTTGTTTCCTTGGCCAAGGACTTCTGAATTAACACCCTAGGAATAGATGAGATATGTCCCATCATATCACTTAGGGTAATAAATCCTTTCTAGACCACTCATCCAACTTCAATATGCTTCTTGTCATACCCAAAATCACCTTACTGTAAGCATCTCTTCTTGGAACCCATTAGTCAAGAAATCAAATTATGAGATTCCACGTATAAGATAACTTGGTATCATAAGTCTAAAGATTATTTATACTACTAGCATATGAGAGTATTTCCATAGAAACTTGACTAAAATAATAAATGAAACTTTCACAGCGGGTCATGTTTAGTGAACTTGTTCTCACAAAAAAGACCTATATGTTATCCTTAAGTATTACTATACTTCAACTTATGATATCAATTGTATGCATCGTATACATGGAATCCAAATATATATACCAGCCTTTATGCATTTTCAATGTCCTATCTTAACAATAGGATGACTAAGAGCATTTTAGAAGCATAACTTTAATGATGCTCAATGAGCTCACAATTATAACTCTTTACTCTTTACAAGGCTAATGTGTTTCACAAGCTTTATCTTCATAAGGCATTAATAACAATCATAATCAAAACTTGTTAATAATAAAATACCTCATATTTGCGTTAAATAAAAGATAATGTATGTTACTTGAAATAACTTAAAGTTAGTATAATAACAAGAAAATTGATTGGCTTGTTATACTAACATTTTAACTTGTAAAGGATGTCAATAACATTGATTGAGTTCCTAAACATGTGAAATCAATGAGAAAATAAATTAATTGATCCATAAGAACAATTTATAAGAACTACAACTCTTAATCAAAATCTCCATAAATAGAAAACTAACTACAGATGATGAGATGATAAAAATCTGTTAACACTTTTTCTCAAATTATATGAAAAAAAAAAGATGATTTTGCCATTCATTATTAAGTGTTTAATGGTTTGATTCCATTATACATCAAAATTTTTGGACAAGATAAGTCTAATGAAAAGCAGCATTTCTAGCACAACTTAAACCATATTCTTTCATGTTATGACTTTCCATTTATACTCACCAAACTCACAATAATGTCATACTAGATAAGACTATGACAAGTGAAATATAAAAAGGCCCTATACTAAACTTCGGGCTTATCTCAGTCAGTTCTTACAACCATTCTTAGAGGTGGAATTTTTCTAGTTTGAGATTCAAATCCCAACCACTCAAATGAATTAAATTGAAAATTGATTCTTTTCAATTCTACAATATGCATTAAACTAGCTTTCAATCAAATAAGTCAACGTATGATTGAATCCTTTATATTGGATTGTTCAATGCTTGAATTGATTTGTGATATTAAGTTTATTATTTAATTATTAAAAAAATCTAAGTGATCATAATTGAACATGTGACCTTTCATTTTAACATTAAAAACCATACAATTAAGACCAATACTTGTTTTCATAAAATATTTTTTACAAAAATCTTCTCTTAATTGGGTATGAATTGAATTGATAATTAAAAGTTTTTACTGATTTAATATCCTATCTTACTTTTAAAACATTGACATACAATGTGAAAATTCTTAGACAACTTTACTAATTTTGCACTGTACACGGGAAAGATCATAAGCAAATTAAGAGTAAATCAAGTCCTCTTCATGAATAATTTAATGGAAGCATCTATAAATTGATGTTAGATATTTTGGCAATGCTAAAGTTTGCTAGTTCAATTTGAAACTATAGAATTTAGCTATAATTTCTAAAGAAAGAGAAATATGCTACAACTAATTGTCAAGAAAAAATAAACACTTATTTGAGTTCAGAAATTCAACTTGGCATTAGAAGAGATAATTCTAAACCTATCGATTGCTATGCCTTGAATACCTCATACTAGGCTTGCCGTGTAAAAGAAAGCATGACACTTGCAAATTCAACGTTTTCTTACTTAAAATTAAACATTACATACATAAACTACGTGACAACATATTTATATTCATGGTCAATACAAATGGTAGATTCAAAGCCTAGGAAATAGTAATAGACAACTGAGAAAAGCAAAGGGAATAAGCGATTCTTCAACCTATCCTCTGTAACATTTTGTACAAATTACAAGAGCCCTAATTTAGTTAGCATACAGAAAATTTCCAGTTTCCAGCTCGCATTCCATAGTCTTACTTGGACGGAAATCAAGTAAACAACCTGAGACGACTAGTAATCCTTTGGCGGCATATTGGACAATTGGACACTCTTGAGCCACATGCTCTACAAGTCTGCAGTCATACATATAAGTTTTAGATTTCAGGTTAATTAATTGAATTATTGAATAACTTCTGTTAATATTGAATTAATAACAATATTTTAAAATATTATAAATAAAATTATAACTATTTTATGTAACTGTAGAACTGCAACATACATTATAAAAATTGGAAATATGTATTATCATTTAAAGATTAGTAAGAAAAGCTTTTTTTTTTTTTACTTTTCGATATTTTATAATGTATTTTTAATTTTTTTTTTAAAATAGTAAAAATATAAACTCGAAAGGTCGTCAATTTTTTCCTAAATATAATGAGTCAATTTGAAATTTTTGAAACATTTGCACAACCATGTGATAAATAAATCAACCCGAATCAAATCACCGAATCGAACCATCCAGATTCATATTGATTCATGTTATTATAACCGTGCTTATAATAATAATAATAATAATAATAATAATAATAATAAAGCCATGCCAAGGACATGTTTGAGGAATACAGGAACAAAAAATGTAACTCACCATATGCCCGCAACCAAAGGCCAAGTCCTTCGCACTCGTCAGGCAGATTGGGCATGCCTACATTTTTAAAGGAGTTAAAATATAAAAATTTTTAAAAACAAAATTCGCTATTTTGTTTTCAATGACATCAAAATTTATTTTAGTAATTTATTCATTTTTAATAAATTAATTTTCTTCCTTCTACTATTTGCTTTTCGTAATAACAAACTGAACATGACAAACGACCAACAAAAAAGCTGGTAGTAAAAGTAGTAACTGATAAGCCTCAAAAATTCGCTCCCTTAATTTCAGGCGTTTTACTAAATGTTTTATCGGACTTTTCTTCTTCCTAGCTCAATTGATAATAGATTCTATTAAACTTAAGAGAATTAGAGAAAAGAAATCCCAAAAAAGCAAGGAGCTAAGCCCCATAACAGAATGGATTACTTTTTTGGTCATTTACTTGTCTAGTTCGTAAGGTTTTCTGCATAGTTTTTTCTTCGGTTTTTTTTTTTTTTTAAATTGCTTCGATCTTAAGTCATTTTATTCATCCGTCCATGGAACACTTGTGCAGTTTAGAAAAACCAATCAATGTTTCATAGAAGAATATAAAGGAATATAGTTTTAAATTGCGGTCACAGATTTCATCGTGGATGTGGTTGGGTGTCGCAGACGTTATGTAACATGTCGTGATTCTCTCGGATGTAAATTTGGTAAATATTGTAAGGAATTTAGTAATTACTCAAGCATTATATAATGGATAAAATGCAATGTGTAATGATTTCAATTTCCATTATAACGACCGGGTGTTAGAAGTAAGAAGTATGAGAGGAAAAGCATGCAACATTTGGTCATACCTGGGTCCGATCATCTAATGCAGGTGTTGACGAGATATTGGTTGGTACAGAGTCTGGTTGACGCTGAACAGGTCGATGGAAAGAAAGTGGAGGAGGACGTGGAACCACTTTCTTTGCTGTTCCAGTTCGTCGTCTTTGTTAAATGCAATTAAAAAATAATAAGTAATTGGAAGTTAAATGAATCTAACTATTTGTAATAAATATATTTGCGAACAAAATAAGTAAAAAACAAATTACCAGCTAACTATTCATTGCAGATTAACGTTGATGAAGCATGCAAATGCAATGCATGAAAAAAGTGTTTAGTACAACTCACCCAAGAATACCAAGTTCCATGACTGCTTTGTATTGCAAAGGGATCTCCATGAGGGCAGCAAGAGCAAAAGCAGTTTCTTTTTCTTCTTGACTTGTATTTTTGGACATAATCTCAGTGAAGTTAACAAACTGCGCAAAAGAGATCAGGCATACGTAGTTACATTAATTTTGTCCAAATAATTAGTATCTTTCTGCTACTAGCTAGAGCACGAAACCTGGAAGTTGTCAAAGTCACGTGCGGGGATTTTGTCATCAAATTTCTTCACATCTTCCCAAGGTCCATCACCAACACCAACAAGAACAATCGACAGTGGGTAAGAGCTGGAAATTAAAAAAGAAAAGAAAATCTCACTGTAAGCTGAACAGCTCTTTCGGACTAAATCCAAATTACCTGGTCTAAAATCAGAAGTGTGACATTTAAAGGTTAAAATTACTTATGACACTAATTAGATCTAGATAATATAGTAATTCCTAGAATTTCCATTGAATGTATATCAATAAAATACAGCACAATGAAGGACTTGGAGTTCTTAAGGAAAATGTGGAGGGGGATAAGGCTGATTCGATAAAAAAAAAAAAGAAAGAATTCTTTGGAGACAACAATGTGGGTTTGTTATTGGTGAAAAATCTGCCTATACTGCGGACTGATTGAGTTTGTCCGGCATCGGATGTCAGTTTCAGTCATATATGGAAGATGAAAATCCCTCCGAAGATGCAGTTCTTATTTATGGATGGTTACTTTGGATTGGCATTCCAACAATGTCATTCTTAATGAGCAGGAGTACATCATTGACTCATGACCAGAGTGTTTGCCTGTGGTGTAAATTGAAAACAGAGGACCCCAACCATGCGCTGTTTAAATGCCAGTGGGTGAGTAGATTGTGGTATAAATTCTTTGGATGGTGGAACATAAAATGGCGTCAACCTAACTGATTAGCTAAAGCAATAGCGGTAAAACGATACATGTAAAATGTCTTACCTTGCATTAACAATTGAATTGATTGTCTTCTCTTCTTGTGGACTCAGCTCTCTGTCGCTTGTATTTACACTCCGTGTGACCTTTATAATTGACACCAAAAACAAAAGTAAATTTTGAAGATACGTTAGGAGAGAGAGAGAAACAAAAAGAAAAGGCAAACTTGCACATAAACAACGGAGGAGAAGGAGAATGAGAAGGATAAGGGGTGGGATTTAACCTGGCCATCTGCAATGATAACTAAGACGTGGAATTGGCCACCACTGTTTTCCACAATGTCAATCGCAGCATCAATTACCGGTGCATAAGAAGTTGGTCCTATAAAGGGACAAAATACATGCTCAAAGCATTAGCTTTTGACACAGCTGATTAATAATTATGCTAAAATTCGCAAGACCATGGATTAGATGCCAACCAGCTAGTCTCAAGTTTGGAACTCTCTTCTTGTAACAGTCTAAGACTTCTTCAAAACCATGGCAAGATGAATGATCATTGTGAAAGCTAAACACTTCTGTATCATGAGTGGTCGCTGAGACAGTAATGCAACCAACAACTTTATTCTAAGACTAAGATTTAAAAAGGTAACGATTGAAAGAAATAACTTGTGGAGCAAATATACACATACCATCACCAAAGCCTAAACAAGGTATCAAATTGTCTTCGTCGAACGGAGCCAGAGTCTTTCCAATTATCGAAATGGCTTTCTCATATGGATTTGGTGTTCCGCCAATTGCATGCAGACTCCGGTTACTGAATGATATTTTGCCTTCAATAAAAAAGTTGTCACACCCACCAAAGACAAACCAATACGAAAAAGTAAACAAAAGGGAAAATCATTGCTGGTAAATATCTCTCTACAAATTCGACATGCAGATTACAGCACTACACCAGGATTGCAGGCAGATGCTCATTAGATTAGTGGAAAATTCATCTTAAAAGAAGTATTGGCAGAAATGTTGTTATGTTGGTTAGGTGGTATGATACTAAACGTTATTAAAAAAGAAAAAAGTAGTTTTTTCTATGCTTTACGTCAGTCAAATAAGATTTCTAAAGTTAAATTACTGAAGCATGCAGCCTATTTATGATAGAGATTTTGGGGCAGATGGAAATTGTTTCCTCAACTCAGCATACCTGTCCATTCATTGCTTTTGGTGAAATCGATTCCTATTATGAGATTAGATGATTCTAGACCAGAAGCTTTTAAAGCTTCAGTAACCTGTAAAGAGAACAAACTTATTCACAAACTCAAAAATTTCAACATAAATGATGGAAGGTGCAAATGATTTGCAAAACATTGACCCATTTGACCATGGTAACAAGTTTAATAGAATATTTTTTATTATTTACTCAACGATGAAAACTTCTTCAAATGTACTAATGCATAGTAATAAACATATTTCATAAATTAATTTAAAATAGCATCTAGATGTAGAAGGAGAATTTTGAACAATCAAATTTTATCTCTAATTAAATTAAATAAGAGATGTATAAAGAAATGGATTGTTTTAGAACTCTATAAAAAAGAGACCAAATTCTTTACGAATCATTTTTATCTCTAATTAAATTAAATTAATTACGAGATAAATGAGAACGAGTAGTTCTTTAAAGAAACTATATTCTCTATGAACTTTCTTTCAACTGGCTTACTAGCATTATAAATAGTGACCTTGCATAAGTCATCCAATACAATGGTTACATGACTCGTAAGCCTAAAGAGAAGACCTTTAAGATCCAAATTCTTTCCAAATTTTTAAGACAATTTCTTTGAAGAATCAAAGGAATTGAAGAAATTCTAAAGAATACTCTGCCAATTCTTATGAATTCTCAGAAAGCAGCTCTTCAATCTTGTTCCAGCAAGAGAAAAATGGTCAACTGCATTTTTCAAGATCAAATTTAGAAGATTCTTGAAGCAGATATCATCAATTCAAGATTACGTCACGAAGACCATTCGATCAAAACTTTGTTGAAAAATTAAACACTTATTCAAGATCAAATCTAAAAGACCCTTCAAGCAGACTTAATTGATTCAAGATCAAGTCTTGAATACCATTGAATCAAAATTTTGTTGAAGAAAACAATCAAATGATTTTTTTTATTTTAAGAATATCCAAAAATTATAAATCAAAGTTATGATAAATAAAATTTATTTATTTGTCTCCAAATTTTTTAGTTATACTTTCGACGAAATTTGTGTTTACAAATTTCTAGCATGCTTGGTGAGACAATCTCTACCTTTAACTTTTTTCTTCAAAGTTAAAGTTTCATATTCTAATTGCCCCTCAAAGAAAATTTTTTAACAATCAAAATATCAAGTCTTCTTCAACTTAAAAGTTAGAGGAAAAAAATCTACTACATCACTTCGTCAATGCACACCATCAAATTTAGATGCCACAACTATGATGATAACTCTCACTACTTCCCTAAAAACTGTTGAATCCCTTGTGAGAAGCATCAAAGAACTTATGATGGCACAAATTGAAAATCTAATTGGAAACAACCAAATTGCTGCAAGCCAAGATCAAAATCAAGTTCTTCGAGAAGTTGGTGAAATTCCTACCAAGGTTATTTAAGAAAAACTTCAAAATTTTTCTTTTGATCAACTCAAGGAGCTCATCAAGGAAGCTATAAAAGATCAAGCTGAAAGTGTTGCTCTGCCTTCTTTCACTTATGCTGGGCGATATTCCCAAAGAATCAATCATTTGAAGATGTTTGAAAATTATCATCCTCCAAAGCTCTAATAGTTCAATGGCAAAGGAAATCTATGCCAACATGTTGGGCACTTTGTGAAAAATTGCAATAATGTTAGCATTGATGAAGATCTCATGGTGAAACAGTTTGTTCTATCAATAAAAGGCAATGCTTTCAACTGATATACTGATATTAAGCTTGAGATGATCGATAGCTGGAAAAAACTTGAGCGTTAATTTCTCAATTGATTCTGTAGAACTCATCACATGGTGAGCATGATTGAACTCACAAGCTCACGCCAATGGGAGGATGAGCCAATTATCGACTACATCCATAGATGGAAAAATTTAAGCCTCAATAGCAAGGAAAAATTAGTCGAGTCTTCTGCACCTGATATGTGCATACAAGGCATGAATTGGAGCTTACTTTACATTCTTCAAGGCATCAATCCTAAGACTTTTGAAGAATTAGCTACTCAAGCTCATGGCATAGAGTTAAATACAATAGTTGCTGAAAATCAAGGTCCTATTGTCCAAGAGCCAAAGAAATAAAAAGAAAAGCAAGACACCTGGCAAAACCTTCACCAACAACAAAGAAAGCAATCATTTTACAACTGTGAATTCTAAGCCTCTTTAGAAGGAAATTTTGACCTATCAAATTTTATCTTTAATTAAATTAAATTAACTAAGAGATATATAAAGAGGTGAGATTCTTTTAGAACTATATAAAAAATAAACAAAGTTTTTTAAAAATCATTTTTATCTCTAATTAAATTAAATTATGTAAGACATAAATCAAGAAATCTTATCTTTAATAAAATTAAAGCAATTAAAGATAAATAAAGAAATTTTATCTCTAATTAAACTAAATTAATTAAGAGATATATAAGAAAGATAAGTTCTTTAAAGAGACTAAATTTTTTAATAACTCTCTTTTATCTTACTCAATAGCACTATAAAAGGGGACTTTCCATGAGTCATTCTACATGACAATTCCACAACTCATAATCCTAAGGAGAAGACTTTGACGACCCATATTTTCTCCGAAAGTTTTAAAAAGATTTCTTTAAAGAATCGAAGGAATTGAAGAAATTCTTAAGACTGTTGTGCCAATTGTTAAGAAATCTCAAAAAGCAGCTCTTTGATCTTGTTCTACTGACAAAAAAGAGGTTAATCTTAATTTTTAATGTCAAGTCCGAAAAACCCTTGAACAAGTATAATCGATTTAAGATTGAGTCGCAAAGACCTTGGATCAAAACTTAGTTGAAGAATTCATCAAAAGAAAGGAGGCTTAACTTGTATTAAAAATTCAAGTCTAGAAGACCTTTGAAGTAGATTCTTTTGATTCAAAATCAAATCTCAAGGAGTCTTGTAACAAAATTTTGTATAAGAAAATAATCAAAATATTTCTTTATTTTAAGAATATCAAAGATTATAAGTCAAAGTTTGATAAATAAAATTACTTTATTTGTCTCCAATTTTCTAAGTTATATTTTCGGCATGAAATTTTTGTGTATGCTAGACAAAAAACTTTTTGTTGCTTACTCAACAATGAAAACTTCAAAAGAATTTTCAATAAAAATAAAATCCTGGTTTAAATAAAGTATCAAAGCATATTCAAATTATTTGAATATTTGTATACTTCGTTTGTATAATAAAATTTTTCAATTTGGATTTTTTATTTGATGGTTCTTAATAAAATTTTTACCAATTTGAGCTAAATAACTTCATTTATGTTTTTAGAAAGAGTGAAACACCGATAACTAATGTTTTATAAGATTATAATTATTAATAAAAATAATAGATTCAAGGTGTGAATTAGGTGGAAATGTGAAGCACACGAATGATGGTAGTGGGCTACCGTCGTGTGCGACCTTACTGAAATGTGAAAGTGGCAGAAAAAGAATAGATTATATCCGTAAAACAATTGGGACCACCTAAAAGACGCAATGTTCAACAACTAAAGCCCCACAACTCAGAGTGAGTGTTTATTACTTTTGATTTTTATTTCTTTACATCTAACTTTTTCTTACAAATCTTATCTAATTTTGCTAAAAGCTAAGAAAAAGAAAACGTGTTGAGGTGAGCAAGAAAACGCGTTCTTTTTTTTTTTTTTAATAATAAGCAAAATTCTAAAATAGTTCCGGAAAAAAAAAAAAAGAAAAACGCGTTCTTATCTGACTTCAACTAACACCCTCATGTGTGAACCATCTAACTAATAATTAAAAACACTATTAGGCTCACTTGAATATTGTTGTCCTAAGATGTTTGGATTGAATGTTTTTAAATTAGATAAAACGTGTTTTAAAATTATGATGAGAAAATATATTTTTTAAAATTTTTTAATTTCTAGTATTATTATAAAAAAATTTATTTTAAATTAAAATATAAAAAATTGTATAGATTAAAAAGTTTATAAACATAAATATAATAAAATTAATTATTTTCAAAAAAAA
>JAQSVH010203668.1:0-14426 GCA_029448705.1 Adansonia digitata
TTGAAGTCTAAATTAGATCAAAAAGGTCAATATCACATGATCACCTTACTCCTCCCTAGTTTGTTGACCAAGATCACGTCAGCCACCCTATTTCTAGAAAATCATTTCAACATTTAAACCAGGCGCCCTATGTCCATCACATTGGTAGCAGGTTGCTCCCTACAGCCACTCTATAGCCACCAAGCTGACATCACTTTGTCCCCCTCGAGAAATGACCAAAAACACCTGCAATTTGGCTCCAAAATGCTTGTATAAATAGACCATTTATATCTCAACTAGAAAGGTTAGATTTCAGCTCATTTTCAGCTTCTAAAACACGTTCCTACACCAAGAAAACCAGAATCCCGTAGCTCTTCACTCAACACCTAAAAATAGCCCCAAAATACTCATTCCCAACCATTACATATTCTAAAAATCACCCTTATCCATACCAGAACTAAAGCCTCATTGTTTCTCACTTTTTCTTGCTTATTAATAACAAGGAAAGGAGGAAAATTCAAGCCATCTTTGCTGCTCAAACTATTTGGCCAAAAATTGAAGTTTTGTTGGTATAACTTCTTACGTTGTCGCTTTTATTTTTTGTTTTTTAGCATTTTCATCATTTTAGTGAGCTCTCCATGTTTCCATTACCCTCTTAGGATTCTTATGCATTATTGTGGCCTTTGTTTATGGTAATTTAGGATTTGGTTGCCTTAATGCACCTTGCTATGAAAAATGCCTCATTTCATCCTCATTTACGCATTTACACATTAGCTTGCATGAATCGTAGTCATTTTCAGCATCCATAACGTTTTCTTGCCAAAGTGCATAACACTTTCTTTGTCTAGATCATTGGTAAGGTTAGCATCCCTATTGATGCTATGTGCCATCCCCTTGTATGTTCATTGTCGTCTCCTTGTCTAAATGCATGTTTGATGGCTATCGAAAATTGAATTTCAAAACTTCCCCAAACGAAGCATGTTAACCTTAACCAATAAGGATTAGCGTGAACTTAGCATTTTTTTAAAGTTAGCAAAATATCTTAGGGAAAATTAAGTTTTCCAGATCTGGAATCTTGGTTAAACAAGCTTAAATCTTCTAATTGCAACAAAAATGGCCTTACCCTTGTTCCCAAAATGCTTATGCCTTATTTTTGAGTCCAAACCTTGAGTGGTATGATCAATGGATTGTTTCATCATCCTAAATTACTTTAAGGCTGTGCAAATGAGTTCGTGATACTCATACCACTTTTTCCCTTCAATCATGGACGTTCGAATATCGATGACCCGAGTTTGGACCTTAAAACACAAAGAAAAATAAAAAAATCCCCTATTTTGCTTTGTCCCCTGCTGGCAGCATCACTGTTGCAAATTGAAAAATCACTTTAAAATCTAAAACAATTTTTCATGAATTTTATAATATTTTTCTTTGAAAATGTGTCAAAATATGTTTAAAACAAGTCTTCTTCATCCTCGGATCAGTCCGAATGAAAGAGTTATGATTTTTCAAACCTAGACTATCTAGAATCCCTAGAGTGAACATAGTGCATTTTGGTTGGGCCTTTTAGGCCCACTAAACAATTTTTCCAAATCCATCCAACATTTTTCCTAAAATGTCAATGAAATTCCCTTTCTAGAAAGGTACCATTTTCAATTTTCTGATATCATACGAGCCTGGATTGATTTTTTGAATTTTGACACACCCTTTTCCTCACATGCTTTGTCAGTAGCATAATTGACCTAAATTTGAAAATATTTTTCCCCAAAAATTGATTTTTTAGGATACTAGGAATATTTTTAGATTGACCCTCGTCAAGTTACCTTTCTGATGGTATCTTGTCCATCCTATAAAGGCCTCAAACAAATTTAGAATAAATTCAAAAAGGGGGAGAGTGCGATGTTGTACCCTATTTTTGGTTATGGTCAAAACTAAGTTCCTTGCTCGAATTTCATCTCGAGACATTCGAATATCTCTGTATCACCCCAATCAGACTCAAGAACATGCTCCAACCTCCCATAAGCTTGAATCAAGATACCAACATATTTTACATTTTTACCATCCTTATTCATAACAACTTCTTTTGCTAAAATTCGTCCAAATGCTCACTCATTTTCTAAATCACAAAGTTTTATAAATTTTAAATTTTCCAACTTGACTTCTCTAAAGAGTGTCAAACATGTTACTTTTGAGGATACTCTAACCTCAACCTTCCAAGGAGACACTCTAACCTCGCTCTTCAAATTTGTTAAGATCTAAAAAAAATCTTCCTTTGTCAAATTATTTGTCATCCACGAGGACACTCCAACCTCGACTTTCTGAGGGGATATTCCAACCCTATTTTTCAAAATTATCAACCTAAAAAAAATCTTCTTTCGTCAAAATTATTCATCATCCATGGGGATACTCCAACCCCATCTTTTTGAGGGGATATTCTAACCCTGTCTTTCAACTATAATTAAATTTTTCTCCTTCTAAAATTTCCATGAATACGTCAAACGAACCTTGTTTAATGCATCTCAAAAATTGTCCATTTGGTTATTTTCAGATAATTGATGCCAATTGCGAGATAAATTCTAATAGTCCATCCCTTTTCTTTGTCTTTGCATTAAATGATCCATGTCATGTTACTTCATTTATTACCTTGCTAACATGATTTCTTTGTGATTATTTGCATTCATGTTTTCCAATTATTTCAAATAAAACTAAGGGTAATATTGCACATGGGTATCTCTCAAGTACCTAAAGTGGAATATTCCATTTTTCAAAGTAAAATTCAAAGGTCATTTTTATTGAAAATCTTTATATTCCCCATCTTTCTAGGGCGTATATGAGGTTAAATCTTTTCATCAAAACCTAGATTTGTATTTCTATAAGATTCATGCATTAAGAGGGGTTATATTGAAATAATACTGAGTTAAGATCAAAAGAATCAAAATCGAGATAAAACATAGCTAGAAGGTGCCGATTTTGGGTGACGTGAAGTGGTTCGTACCTTATCGTGCGTAACTAACTCTCGAACCCAAATAATGAATCTTTGTATTACGTAGACCACGGGATGATGTTTTGAGTTTCGTAACTTAAAAGATAGGTTTCAATAGGCATTCGATCATCTTTAGCCAGAAATGATAGATGGTGACTCCAAGCATTGGCCATTTCGTGATGGTTATCTAAGACCAATAAGATAAGCGATTCATCTTATGGTCCCCTTCATTGTATCACAAGTTGAGAATCTATACTTTCTCATTCTCATTACGTCACGAAGGAAAAGTCTTGGTCAAGAAGACATTCCTAAATCAAAAAAATATTTTAAGTTATATGCATCCATAGATCTAGGAGGATCCACCTCAGGATACGTTGTGACATGTATCAATACATTGCATATTGTATCGATCCATTTAGGAATGTATTAATATAATAAAGATTGTATTGTTACATTTCCAAAATGTATCAATACATAATCAATACAATCACTTATGCATTGATACATTTTGTCCAAAAATCAAATTTTTGCTTTTGCCAAGCCTTGCATCGATACATTGAGCAAATGTATCAATATAACCTATACTTGTATTGATACAACCTATGAAATTTTGAATTTTGATGACATGGAGGCCCTGTATCGATACATGAAGTCTATTTATCGGTACATTCATGAAAAAATTTGAAATTTATGCACCGTTATCTTTAGAACCTCTTACCTAAGCTAGGAATAAGGGAACAGGTCCATGCTTATCCGACTGATTCTAATGGCATCCTAAATGATAACCTCTGATGCCTTGAATGTTGGCCCTAAAAAATAGGGTGTCTAAAATGACAAAGGCTAAGAAAGAGGTTAAAGAAGGTTTTAAAGCAAAAATAGATCAATTAAATTGAGAAAAACACTTGTGAAACAAGTCAAACATTATCTGTGGAATAAAAATGGCTTCACCAAAGAGCGATCAAAATGTTATTTCTTTTATTGTATCTTCTTTCTTGTAAAAGTAGATAGCATTGTCAATGAAAACAAGAATATATATGACATGTATAAACAGTCATATGTTACCTTATGCTCACAACATATGAATTACTTTATGCTAAAAGCTATTTGTTTCGCAAATAGATTTATTCATCAAAAAATTGTAATTACAAAGAAAGCAACTACTTTATCGATAAGTTGCCACCTACTTTAGTCTCATAGATACTTCAAACAGCAAGAAAAGCTGAAAACATATTAATTCAATTCTATGTTAAATAAATTTAAAACACCAAAAATCAGCTATAATTTAGAGATTGGTACAAACAAAATCAAAACACAACAAAATGCAGCAACTAAAATATTATGCATCTATAAAAGTAATTTACAACTTGAATCAACCTAAGATGTTACATTATTTAAACATAGTTGTAAAATGTACACCATTTCTAACAAGCTACTCACTTAATTTTGTCTCACGAAATGATCTAAACAGGAAAAAACTTGAAAGCATGTAAATTCAAGTTTAAGATAAACAAATTTGAAGCATAATCAACCAATAATAACTTAGAGATTGGTGCAAAAAAACTAAAACAATACAAGACATTGAAATTGAATTGTTATGCACATATGAAAGTAAATTATAGCTTGAATTATCCTAGATTCTACATTGTTTAAACAAAAGTTGTAAAATAAACACCATTTCCTAACTTAACTCTCTAGTATATATGATGATGAGCAGATTTCCCACTTAGGTGGAAGGGAAACATTTGGTAATATAGTGTTCAAATCATTGGGAAATTTGATCTTTTTTTTTTGGTTTGGTGAGCTATTAATATCATTGGGAAAATTTATCTCAAAAAGTAGACATGATTATGAATGCTCCCATATGCTGCTTGTTGCTATTCTTTCATAGTTATAAACCAATTTATCTATATTTTGCTTTCATGGAGGATATGGGTGCCACCAAAATAGAGAAAATGCATAGGGTTCCTAGTTTTATTTCTTTTTTGTCTAATTTTATGGTTATTCTTATTTATTTCCTTTTTTTCTTCTCTTAATGGATGCTATTAATTTTATACACATCTTTAAACATAAAAAAAATGAATGAAATACAAATTTTTTGTGTTAAAATTAAGATTACAATGAAAAGAAAGAAAAATAAAGTAGATATATTTTAGTGAAGCTTTAAGTTCTTATTAAGTGATTCTAAGCCCAAGCTTTCTTTTGGCTTAAGAGTAGAAGACAGGCCAAAGACATTTTTTGAAAACCTCTAAAAAAGTTCAACTTATTTTTAATAAACTCAATGATTGAAAAAAAGATTAAAGAGAATTTAGAAATAAGAGTTTCCTCTTTTCTATTTCCAAAATCACCTAGTCTTTTTATGCAATTTTTATTTTCATTTAAAAAATGTCATCATTCATTAAATGAAAATTTTAATATCTATATAAAAAGAAGCTTATAAAAGTTAAAATATCAAAAGCTTTAGCTAAATTGTAAAGGTCTTATTTTTTTATGATAGATTTTAAGCCAAAAAAAGTCAGGCTAAATAGGCATTAAATAATTTCCAAGGTCCATGAGATGGATATCAATCAAATGCAAGGCAAATGGAAAGCACCTTAAATAAACCCAAAAAAAAAAAAAAAAACAACATGCATTATAAAGATCTTCCAAACCAACATTTTAAAAGTAAGGGAAATTTTGAAGTCGATTTCAATAGGTCTAAACTAACCATGAAGAAAAATTAAAAATCCATTCAAAAATATATTCCTAAATTCTAAAATTGACACTTGAAATCCTATCGCCTAGCTCAATCCTCTACACCAAAAAATATGAAAAGTTAAAAGTAATAAACAAGGATCCAAAATATACGTAACAAATAAAAATTTGCAAATTGTTTTTAATTTAATTTTCTTTATATTTAAAAAGTAACAAATAAATATTTGCTTTGAACTTAAATTTTACATAAAAACTGTGGGCTAGAATGAATTTGTTTATAACGTCCAAATATTCTTTTACAAATAATCTTTTACACTTGATGAAAAATCAAAATAAAAAAATGTTTCATAATAGAAAAAAAGAAAAACATGAAAGGAGAAGTACCTGAAGAACAACCTTGAGGAGAGTTCACATGCAACAATGAAGTTTGAAAATCATAGGAAAGTTAAAGACCAAAAATAAGGTAAAAATTCATTAAAGTAAAAATCATACACTAGCAACACGTTTGGTTCCTAAGAATGGAATAGAATTGTGATGGAATAGCTATTATGTGGGAATCAAATAAAGCTAGAATGGTAATGGAATAGCCATAGCAACAGTTTGGTTCGATGGAATAGAATAATGGTGGTATAATATTCTTATGCTTGGTTAGGGCGAATAAAAAATGTAATAAGAAAAAAAATAAGGACTAAATGACTAATCTACCCATATTTTAAATATATTTCTTAAAACTTTTAACAAAAATTAAAACCCTGTAGCTTCTAGCCCAAAATTTTGAGATTTCAATTGTTTATCTTAAAAAAGGCAAACTATTATTTTTTCTTCGGACATCATAAAACCCTAATAAAATTGAGTTAAAATTTTGTTAAACTTATGCATAATCTTGCCAATTTTCACTGTTTAAGGGCTAGCATCAAACTCCATCAATTTTTTTAGGTTCCATCTTATAACCATCATAGCCATTGGTTTCATTTTTATTATCTTAGGAAGATAGTTCTAATAAGCTAGAGTTTGCCACAAAGATCATAGTTTTTAATTCACCTTAATTTTGATGATTTTTTCTTTTCTTTTAGGTAGGTTTTATTTTTTTAATTTCTTGAAACCAATATATAGGGTCAACTTATTCATGTTTATTTTTTTGTCTTATATTATTGTTTAAAGCTAATTAAAAATGGGCATGTGTTTCAATTTGCTTATATGATGCATTTATGATGATTTATACATAGTGAGCGCATATGTGTCAGTTGATGATTAAAAATTTCAAGTGAACAAGTTGTGATTTTGATCTTTTATTGGTCAAATGTGTAAAAAAATCTAGATTTTGATATTTGCATGTGGTGTTGTTGATATGTCTTTTTATATCTTCGATTTCATTTTGGATGCTTAACTATTCTCAAGAGAAACAAGCTTGACCAATGTGAAGCTCTGTTGGCTTCAACTACAGCTATGTAGGTGAGTGCATATTACTTGCATGTGAAACCTAGAATTTTACGTATGAAGCTAATGTGTTTATAACTTTCATCTCAAAAATGGATGCCATGTTGGTACTATAGATTAGGTTTTTCCCTATCAAACTAGTTGGCCAATGCTAGCTTATCACATGTATAAGTTGGCAAAATTTGATAGTGTAAATGCAAAGTTTTGTTTTTATTTTCTAATACATAAGTTTATAGTCTTTTCTTCTATTTTTGACAATGTTTTTGCTATTGTTGTTGAACAATTAGAAGAATACAGCCTTAGGTCTCATCTTATAGCTTTAAAACAACATTTAAAGAGGAGTAAATAGCTAATCTTGGTAGCTAAAACATTTCCATGGCCTTAACTAGATGTTATGGTGCTAAATGTTCATGATGATAATAGATTTACGCATCATGCAAGTGGCTGTTCTATTAAGAGGAAATGGAATATCCATTTTGTAAGCACTTATGCCATTTTGGTAGATTAATGGAGACAATATTGTCAAAATTTCCATAATGCATGTATAGTTTTTGGCTTTTATGAGTCCAAGTTTGTAATGTATTATGACTATTTTTACATGAATTATAAATTTGATTGGTATTTGGATATGACATTCAGATTTGAATTCTACAATTTCTTGGAAACAAGGATATCTTGCTCTCTTGTGACTTGATTGTGTTTACACTTGACATAGACAAAAGAATAAGGGTTTCAATATGGAACTTTTTGTCAATTCATGACAAATTTCTTTTCAACATTCACGTACTAGAGAAATCAATGCATTATAGCAAAAATAATTCCAATAAATTGCAATGCAATCTATTGTTCCTACAAAATGCAACAAACTTTAAAAAACAAAAAATGTGAATCTATTTAACATGCACAAAAAAGCGCAAGTGATCAGTTTCACCCATCTTCAATCTAACATCCTAAAGAGCTAGAAAAGAAAATGCATAAATAATCTATGTTGTGTCATCTGTGTCTTCTAAATCAGTTAAGTCTTGAGATCTTTTGCAAGGCAACTCTTGGCACTTTTTACGTGTAGCCATGTCTTTAGTGCTATAACCCAAACTTAGTTACTGAGTTTGTTGCTAAGATAGGTCCCATGTTACTAAGGTCCCAACCATTATCTATAGGCAATATGCATCTGTCCTAAGATAGAATCCATCTAATCAAGCCTAGCCCTAAATCTGTTCTTAAGGTTGTCAAATTGTAACTTCATTTTTTTTATTCTAAGACCATGGTCATTCAATGTATTTCTCCATAACAGTGGACATGGCAGACAACCTATTGTATATACACATAAGTAAATAGAGTAACATGATAGACCCTGGAGGTACTTCATGAATATCTTTATGCTACTTTTTATTTATGTCTTTATTTCTTGCCTTTTGTACTTTATCTTCAAAGCTACCCCCACTGTAAGCTTCTTTTGGGATTTTTCACCTATTGTCCATTTTTTCCCTTTCCATTCTCTCAATAGAGGTTTTATTGTATACTACAACCATAATTTGTAAGCCTCTTATAGCTTAATCTCCGAAAATAGCTCTTCTTTACAAGTTTAGTAATCATATTTCTGTATGGAAGGGTATCTTATCGACAAATTTAGCTTTGGACTTAAGCTTTATCTTCAGTGTTTTTTTCTTCTTGTGTAAAATATAAATAAGAAGACTAATACAAACACCATTATAAATTTAATCCAAAGACCATACATGATCTCTAATAACCCTATTCAATGTCCTAATTCTATAATGTATTGATATGGTGATAAAGTTGTGTGAAAAGCATACTTCAAAGGACTTTAACATGCTTGTTTTTCCATCTTTTGTAAAAACCTCATTAAAGTAAGTATATTTTCTCTGAACTTCAATTTCATCAAAATCATTTAAGTTCATCAAGTTCAAATATGTCTAATGTCTTACTTTTTCCCTTATTTCTCTAATTCTTGGCCCAAAAATAGTGACAGAAAAACTATTCCAATCAACTATTCTACCACATATAACCTTTGAGTTTTTTATTAGTTCAAACCTCTCCTTATGTTTAGAATCCTTAAACTTCTGCTTTCGATCTTAAAGACACACTAGGTTTTTTTTTTTTTTTGTAGATGAAAGGGACTTTAGGAACATTTCACTTCCAATTTCTAGTTTCTACTTCAGATGCTTGCTACAATCTTGATCTGCTTTCTATTAAGATTTTAGTTTAGGAAATGTATTTAAGGGCAATTTGGTGTTATATGGTTTAAAAATCAAAATCAAAGAGTTTATAATGGTTAGAAATTTAGGATGTTAGATAAGATTGTGTTTAGGGTTATGAGATTTAAAAGTTAAGGGTAAAAAGGTGAGGGTTCTTGAGGGAAAAAGTGATTTGGGCCAAAATCAAGAAGAGCAAATTTAAAAGGATATTAACAGTAGGGGATTCGAATCCCTTAGGTTAATTTTTAACAGATTTAAAAGTTTGGTTCCATTAATAATAGTTTTCATATCCTCTCATTTAATTTTTAATAGGTTAAGTTTATTTTGCCTATACTAATTATGGAAGCCAAATCCCCTAATAAAAGGATTCGAATTCCATCGTTTAAATTTTAACACATTAAGTGTATATGGCCTATATTGATTAAGGTATCCAAATCTCTTAATAATGGCATTTGAATCCCCTTGTTTTAGTTTTAATAGGTTAAATTTTTATATAAACCATATTTCCATCTTTGCATTCACTATAGTATCAGATTTGCTACACAAATTGTTCCAAAATTTGCATTAAGAAGTACTATTTAAAAGCTCGAAAATACTTTGCCAAATAATAACTGATCATAGTTACAAAAAGCAATATCATGTATCAAAGTCAATGTTACATAAGTAATATCAAGGATTCTTTATTAAAGTTACAAAAAGTAACTCTAATAAGGTACATACAAAGGAATGTAACTCAAGCAAAAGGTTAAACTTATGTGTTACATTACCAACAAATACATATGTTTCATGCACAAAAATAATTACTTTAACAACCTTGCATTTTCCTTGGTTAGAAAGAAATATTTTGATCCATGCTAATCACCGAAAAGGTAGTAGACTATAAAACACCAACATTTTAGTGGGATGATCAGGAATTTGTTTAAAGTAGCATCTTTTTGATTTTTATTAAACCTTCAATAGCACATAATGCTGCATCCCACTATTGCACCTTCTGATGAATCAGCATTTTAGATCCAATGTTCCTATCCAATTCTTGTCCAACCTTTTTTATGTTTTAACCCAACGAAGTAGCAACATTGTTAATCGACTCAGCAAAAATTGGTTCACCAACATTAATGCTATTTTTTTCTCTTTTTAAAGATGCAAAGTCACCTTTTTCAAGGTTGGATGGTTTATGGTTATGGTTGTGTTTTAATGTATCCATCTAATAAAAAATAGCCTTGGTTACCCATCTATTTTCACTACTTCCCTCCTTATTCACTTGATGACCTTCATGTTTAGTTTTAATTTCTTTAACAATATCCTTAGTGGTTTAAGCATCTAAACCTATTGCTTGATCTTTTGTGTATATTGCAAACAATTGATTCGAAACTATTTATCTTTTTTTATGACTCTACATATTCACATAGGTCAAAGTAAAATAACAAAGTATGTATAACTTATATGAAATCAAGAGAAAAGTACAAAACTTACACTTATATAAGACTCTGACATAAGATCTTTAGCAATGAACATTTATTTATGATCATCTTACCAAATCGACTTGTGTCTTTCCCTTTTATCATATCATGAATAATTCCCTAATCTTTCTTTATAGTCCTTATCCTGGATTATAAATTAGGCTTAGCCTTTAAGTTTACATGTGGTAGTATTTTTTTCTAGCATTTTTTCAAGCTCACCTATGTACCTAGCCTTAAAACTAGTTTCTGCATTGAATGACCTATATTATGCAAGTATCACATACACGCAACTAATGCAGCATCTTCTTAGGAGCCTATTTCCTTTTTGTTCCTTTTGAATTTTGTGAAAAAGTTATTGTAGATGGTGAATATCCTTACTTTTTTTTTTCAACAAGAATGCAAGTTATACAATGCAAGATATAATAAAAAAAAGATTGCAAAAACAAATCTAACAAATATAATATTTATGAAGATAATACTTCCAATTAAACTTCCAATGTACATCATGCAACAACTTTGTAATAAATAAATCTTTCACAATAGAAAGAAATAAAAACAATATAGTTAGAAATGTTATAAGAAAACTACAGTCACAGCAAGAGAACATTGAAAATCATTATTTCTAGATGTTTGCCATTCATTGAACATTTAATTAGCTAATTTCTCCTCCAAGTTGTCCAGACATCATTTGAAAGAATAGTAATGATAAAAAGATCTTCTTTACCTGCTATGTTTGTGCTTATAGCTTCACTGAAATTAGCTTTAATAAGATCAAAACTCATTTCCATCCTAATAAAATTATGAAGCAAACAACAAGGATAATAATCTGATTATGTACGTTTACAGGATAAACTAATGGACTTTTAAAAAGCCCACCTAAGTTTTAACAATATAAAGCACCTTTCTATAACAGAGTAGGTAGTTGCATGTTTCATATTAAAAAAAATTCATTTAGAGTGCTTGGCTGGTATCATTGATGCCATTTATTCAAATGATACCTTTGACTTCTAAAAAGTGCCAGAAATCCCTCACTGTTTGTATATCCCGCATCAACTATATAGTAATAATCTATATTAAAAAAAACTACAGAGTTATCAATCTATTATTACCAAGTTTGTTAGCATCTAAAACTCTTTTAAATTCCTATATGCATTGAAAACCTTACCATGCAAAACTTTTAGTCGATATCTCCCAGTAATTGCATCTCAAAAAACTTTTCCCTCAATAACTGACCCTTCTCACCCAGCAAGAACATAAACAAACCGCATGTTAGATGTACAATCATGTAACATGTTCATTGCTATGTCACCATTACGAGGGTGATATCTATGTGTATTTGTTGTTGGCACCATAATCTTGATATATTTCCATCTAAAGCATCTAAGCAATTCTATGATTAAGGATAGATAAGCTTTTATAAGGGAATTCTATTCAATTTCAACTAAAAAAGGAATATTTATATTTATATCTATATATATAGTGTCTTAATCAGATATCTTGAACCATTTCCGCCCTCTGGTTTTTTAAATGATAGACCACGCAAATGCATAATTGCATTTAATACACTATGAAATGATTGATTATCTCTCTTAACCTATTAGAATGGTGTTTAATAACTTTATTCTTAAGATAATGAGCGATAATATATAAAAACATTACTACTTGCTCATCTATAAGGATGTTCCATGTTGACTTTAAGCCTTTTTTATTTTCTAGTATCTTACATAATTTAAAAAACGTATGCATATTCATCCTAACTTGCTCAATACATATCGCATCACTAGCATGCATAAGTTGCTTGACATAATCTCTTTTAACATAAAAGTCTAGAACATAAACCTAACCCTTGTCCTATACATTTGTAAAGAAGACATGACTGATAACAAACTAAAGAACCAACTAGTGACAACACACATCTCTAGCCATACTATCAAAACAACTATAATCCATTTTTGCCTTTAACCTTTTGTAATCAAAGACAACTAAGCCATGACTGTAAAAAATAATTTGTCTAATATGTTTTCAAATTATTCATAAAAGATTGGTACAAAAAGTAACCAGAGTAATCATATTTTCATATTTTATCTATAAGTTGTAATATGATTTATAGCTATGGTCTATAGGTTAATCAAATATATAGCAAGCAAATACAAGCATGTTTAATTATATTTTTTGATGATATTTATAGTTATCAACTTGATTAGGTCTTAGAACTTATTAGATGCATACTACAAATTTGCTAAAAACATTACTTATTACTTTCCACATCTGTTACAAGACCTTAAACCTAAGGAATAGGCTAAATTAAAATCATTAATTTATATGGATTTCTTTAAGCAATAATGAAACAAGACTTCAGAGAGATAGATAGTGGGATGCCATTCTAGATTTGGTATTTATCGCATATTAAAAGAAGCTCAGTTATGGTCTATGGTGTTAATAAATAGGCTTATACTTTTTGCATCAGTTTTCTGGAAGTGAATGCAATTAAAAAATTTGTATTTGTCAATTAATAATTCTAATCATTCCAAAAAACAAAAATTTTTATGCTTAAAGGTGTCCAATCCATGGTTGCAAACACTGTTTAAATTTCATGAAATTTCCTTTTTAAGGAAATATTGGTTAAACCAAATCAATTCTAAAGAAATGTTTATCTGATCAAGCCTACAACTATGAAACTAATCTAAACAAAAAGAAAAAACAATCCGTACTTATGTGATAATGGGTAGCAAAAGAAGGATTCTGTATAAGTTTGGTTGCTTCCATTTTTATTAACTATGAACTTATCTAAACAAAAAGAGTAGGCCCCTAAATCAGTTTCTGATAAAATTTTCCCTAAACCCAAATTACATATAACATAATTTATGGCTTAGGGTAATAAAAATTTCTCTTAAACCCTTGATTTTTTTTTCCAAATAATTTACTTTTAACCTAAAATAAACCCTAACTATACACCTAAAACAAATTAATAAGAAAAAATTAAAAAGAGAAAAATTTTTACTGAATTGGAGCCCTAGTTGCAAAAAAAAAAACTATCATACTCTCCAATTTTGACTACTAGATTACTTTTTTACTCTGATTTCAAGCTAATAAAGGTTCATGATCTTCAATCTGATAAAAAAAGCAAAATTTATGGTGAACAATGTTACCCAAAAGAGTAATAAAAGAAAGGGAAAATAATAAACACTAATAAATCAGAGTCTTAGAAGAGTAGTAATGGTTGTTAGGATTGGAGTAATAGTTGTTAGATGAAAGACAAAGCTAGGAAAAGAAGTTGTTATAGCTTATGTTGAAAGAGAAAAAGTGCAAAAAATTCTTTTTTCTACTCCAAAATGGCTTGAATAGTCATTTAGGAGGGGCATTGAATGGCTATTTAGGCCATCCTAGCATATGGCTTGAAATCGCCTTAAGCATTCCCTCTTTCTTTGAACCTAACAATGTTTTATGGCAGGCCTATGGAATATGGGATGAATAAGTACTGTATTACCATGACCTAAACACCACATAGGTGTTCACTTTATTCATTAAGAAATACCAACTGTCTAATTAATATTTAACTATCTGTGAGTACTTTAATATTATGTTTATATATGTTTATATATTATATTTTTATGCCAAATCTAGTGGATATTAAAACTCTTAATTGAGTCACGTAGACACCTGATT
>JAQSVH010203668.1:14526-45740 GCA_029448705.1 Adansonia digitata
TATGTTTATATATTATATTTTTATGCCAAATCTAGTGGATATTAAAACTCTTAATTGAGTCACGTAGACACCTGATTTTATTTGGGCTTTTTCTCTAATAGTTTGAAACATCTGAGACTAAAGACCCAACGACTGCTCAGGTGGGGTTCCACCTCCTCTGAGTGGACTAGGCCCTTTTTAGGCCTATTTTGGCCATGTCTAGATGGCCTTTTGCACGCACGACTAAAAGATTGTAGTTTCATGGTCTGTGGAGATCAAACCTTGACTAAAAAAGATGAATGTTGGAAAGAAAAAATTAGCCTTTGAATTTATTTTTAATGAATTTTGAAATTTATTTTTAGATATGATATCATGGTCAAAATTTTCAATTTTAGAAATTTTTAAAATTTTCTCATGAAATTTTGTAAGTCGACTATTATATTTTTTATCGATACCTGTGTAGTATTTATGATTATCGTCACTCTTAAAAATCCAAAGTTTTCAACAAAAAGTTTTTTATTGGCATGTTATGCCATATGGTGTCAAATTATCAAATTTATCAATTAATTTTGAATTTTTCACAGTAACATGAGTTTTTTCCTTATGAAAAATTTTCTGTCAAAGTTGTTTCAAACTTTGGGTTTTTGTTTTTACTAATAAATATGTTGAGAAGTCAATTGAACTCACATCATCTTTTTTTCCAAGCTTGAGCTCATTTTTTAATTTAGTTCGCTCATTTTAATGTAGAATTTTCAGTTTTGTAAGACATTTTTCATAAAAACTTTTTGAGTCTATACTTTTAGATTAAATATTTTGAAATTCATTATTTTTAGATTTAAATTTATTTTTAAATTCTCCATTCATTTTCAATGTGGTTTTTTCCATAAATTTTTTTCTCATTACTTTTTACGAATTTAAAATTTTTAATTTCCTTTTTTTTTTCACACGTAAAAGTTTTCAATTTATTTACAATTCAACACTTTGGATATTCCAATTTTTTATTTTATTTATTTATTTTTATTTTTTGTTTTATTTTATGTCTAATTTGTGCATGAATACCCCACGTAAGATTACATGGAGTCTTCCACTATCGTTTTCCTATAGGAGTTAAATTTTGGACGTATGAGAGTTTGGAAAACTCATGATTTTTAAGCTTGATTTCTTTAAACTTTTTTCTTGGATTTTCCATCTAAAATTTCCTAATTAGATTTTTACACGTTAATTTCATTAATTTAATTCTCTTTACAGATTTTAAATTGAAATTCCTACATGATTAAATTCTTAATTGTGTTTATCACATGTGGAATTTTGATTCATTACTTGATTACAAGGATTTTAATATAAATTTTCTTTACACTTTAGTCCTTGTAATTTAATTTCCTCCATGAAATTTTCAACAAAGATTATTTGGACTTAAATTTTATTTATTTCCTTACTTCCAAGATTTATATATACATATATATATATAAATTTCTAATTACAGTTTATTTGTGCATAATTTATTTTTAATTGTTAATTTTTTGATTAGGTTACATGAAAAATTTTGGTTGATTTTTTATATCAATTCCAATTAACTTCCAATGACATGGGAATTAATTTGATTGATATTAAACTTTTCATCCAACCAATCTATTTTAATTTAAACTACCTCCGACATGGTTGCATGAGAATTGGTTTAGTTTAAATTGAATTTTTATTCCCAACCGATTGGGTTCCACCCTAACTAGTTCCATTATGTTAGGCAAAGAAGTACACCATAGCCATCATGTGTTTAGGTAATAGCTTGTCAGTAGATATGACAAAAAGTATGGAGATAAGATATGCACTTAATAAAATTAGACATGAAATAGATAAATAAAAAAACAAAATAGCCATTTCGGATGGCCATATTCATGCCGTTTTCAAGTGAAAAAGGGGGGTTTCATTTTCCTTATTCTTCATCTTTATCCGAAAAAAAACTTCTTGGCTATTTTGCTTAGTATTTTTCTAATTTTAATAGTTATTTTTAAGCTACAAAAGGTTTTAAAGCTTGCCAAGATAGCTGATGGTTAAAGTTTTTATTCTTTTAATTTCTTTTTTTTCATGTTTCTTTTATCATTTCCTTCATCTTATAAGCTTAGAGAATACTTTTGCTCATGGTTGTTTTCTAAGCCAAGTATGAAATTTATGAATGATTTTCATTTTTTTTTTTTACAATGGCTTGATTTTCTTCAAGAAAATATATTTTTATGAAACTAGAGTTTATTTTGCCATGTAAATATGTTCATTTGTTTCTTGTCATTTTCATGTAGATTTCTTATAAATAATTTTTACATGCATGTATTAAAATCCATTTTTGTTGATACATGATCGTTTCATGGTATGTATTGGTTCATGAAATTTTATATAATTATGTCATGCCATTTTGTATGTTACATGTTTCATTGTTCTTTGACTATTTATTTCATTTTTTTTATTTATGTTCATGTGAGTTGGTTGTGAATATTTTTGTGTTGAGTATGAGATCATGTAAATTTATGTTTCTATTTGTGAATATTATTGACTTGATTACGAGATCATGTAAATTCATGTTTTCACTTGTGAATATTGTTGTGTTGTTTTTGAGATCATATAAATTCATTCTATGAAATAAAATTGGTGTCTAAATTCATGCATGATGCTATTTTAGCATGAAAAAAATATTCTTGAATGAATTTTGAGTTTATCAAATATCAAAGGAATTTTTATGAATTTCCCCTTTAATTTTTAAAGTAATTTTGAGTTGATTTAGTGATAATATAATTTTTAGGGATCAAATTATAATTTTTTTCAAAATTTCAAACCTATTTAAAGGTGTTTTATATTTGGTTGAATGCTTGAGGGCCAATTTGCAATTTTTTCAAATTTTATTTTTCATATTTTAAGCTATTTCGTGCTTAGCTAAAACATCTAGGACAAGTTTATAATTTTTCCCATGCATTTTTGGTCATATAAATATTTTTCACGCATTTTCAATTTGCAATTTTAGAAAGTTCAAGGATTTTCTAGCAAACTTTTCCATATTATGGTTATTAAAGTCATTTCCATTTTAAGGTCACCTATTTAGGGCATTTTGTTTTATTTTGGTACATTTCATACATTTCTAACCATGTAGTGACCATTTTGCAATTTTGGAAAGTTTAGAAACCTATTAGTAATTTTTGTTATTTAGGTCACATTTACCATAGAGGTTGCCTATTTAGGGTATGATTTTATTATGTTATCATCATCGAGTCCTTTAGGACCATCAATATACTTTCATATTGAAGGTGTATTTTAGAGATGAGCTCATCATTTCAATTACTATTGAGTCCTTTAGGATTATCGAGATACTTTCATGTCAAAGATACCTTCTGAGGGGATTTTGGTAATTTTATCTTAAAATCAAGTCCTTTAGGACTATCGAGATACTTTTATGTTGAAAGTGTATTTTAGGGATAAGTTCATCATTTTATATCATTAAGTCCTTTAGGGCTATGACAACTCCATAAAATAGAGTTATTTAGTCTTATTATGTGCATTAAATTAGCTAAATTTAAATATTTTTATTTAGAGTTTATTTATTTTTAGTTGTTTTTTAATTAGTATTATTTACCTTCTCATATTTAAGTTATATATTATTTAAGTATTTGTGTATTTTTAGGTCAAATCCCAAACAAAATTCCAGCAGTGCAATAATTTAATCAAGAAGCAAAGTAGACCTAGTTTAGCAGTTTTCAAAAAATAAATTAATTGAGCTACTTGAAGACTAAGTTTCTTTCTAGGTTTTGCCTATATATAAGACTCTTAGGTTTATAATTGAGACATCCTAGATACTTTATTGCTTTTATTTTCTTTAGTTTTCTAAAAAGGAGAGTAGCCATCAACACTTTGCAATTGGAGAAGGATTGAAGAAATTAAAGATTGAGACCCAAAAACTCTTAGTTTTCTTTTTCCCTTAATCTCTTATTCTTTATTGTAATATTTATGATGATGAAACCCTAATATTTTGTGTCTTATTTAGTCAATATAAACTCAATTTATTTTTCTAGGATTGCAATGGAACTCAATATGTAGTTTGGATTATTTTATTATCTTTTTTTGATTGAATAATATTTGAGTTATCTGTTCAATCTTATTCTTAATGCTTCTAGTTTCTTGATCACCAATTAAATTGATTTGATAAACTTAGTGAACTTGGAAAAATAAAATTTTATGTTTAGACCTAGATTTAATGACATGTTTTATATTCATTTATTAGGATGAAAGATCTGAATTTTAGATAGGAATGCATAGCATGCCATATGTAACCAAAATAGAGTCTAAGCTTAATGAGTTTCCTTTAATTTAACTTGCATAGGAATATAGTAAATTGGTTAAGAGAAATATTTTTAAGAGACCATCAGAAGATACTTATGAATGGAAATCTTGAGCTCATGGCTGTAACACCTTATTTTGTTCGAGCTAATTTTTTAGCAATTTGGAGCACGAATGTAAGAGGGGGTGATAATCACTGTCGCCCAGCAAAAAAATATTTTGAAGAGGTCAAGAAGGCCTATGGATCATATCAAAGGTAAATGCAAAGATGTGGCATCAAAGGACGTATTTCAAGGTGTCCAGGGACAAAAAAAATAAGAAAATTCATAAGTTTGCTTGAATGTATCGATACATTGTTATCATGAATCGATGCAATGCTCTAATAAGCCAAAAATTTGAAATGTCCCCATTTGTATCGATACAACATGTAAATATATCGATACATAAGCTCATGTATTGATACTAGGCCATGCCAAGACCAAAACATGCATTCTGTAAAGAAATGTATCGATACACATCAACATGTATCGATACAATGGTTCATAGTATCGATACAATGGTTCATAGTATCGATACACTTAAGGTTTTTGGACCAAATGTATCGATACATTCTGCAATGTATCGATACACATAAGCCATTTTCCATGGTCCGAGCATTTTTGACTTGTCCACCATTGATCCAAAACTTGACTTTAACTCATTTCTTTGCATCCGAAATGATTAAAACCCATATCAGATTATGAATTTAGACTTTTGAATTAATCAAAACATTCTTTGAAGTCTAAATTAGATCAAAAAGGCTAATGTCACATGATCACCCTACTCTTCCCTAGTTTGTTGATCGAGGTCTCCATCAGCCACCCTATTTGCTGGAAAATCATTTCAGCATTTAAACCAGCCACCCTATATCCATCACATTGGCAGCAAGTTGCTCCTTACAGCCACTCTATAGCCACCAAGCTTACATCACTTTGTCCCCCTTGAGAAATGATCAAAAACACCTCTAATTTGGCTCCAAAATGCTAGCATAAATAAACCACTTATATCTCAGCTAAAGAAGGTTCGATTCCAGCTCATTTTTAGCCTCCAAAACACATTCATACACCATCAAAGCTAGAATCCTGTAGCTCCTCACTCACCACCCAAAAACAGCCCCAAAACACTCATTCCCAACCATTACAAATTCTAAAAATCACCTTCATCCATACCAAAACCAAAACCTTATTGTTTTTCCCTTTTTCTTGCTTATTAACAATAAGGAAAGGAAAAAAAATCAAGCTATCTCTATTGCTCCAACTATTTGGCCAAAAATTAAAGTCTTATTGGCGTAACTTCCTACTTTATGACTTTCATTTTTTGTTTTTCAGCACCTTCATCATTTTAGTGAGCTCTCCATGTTTCCATCTCCCTCTTAGGATTATCATGTATTATTATGGCTTTTGATTGTGGTAGTTTAGGAATTGGATGCCTTAATGCCCCCTTGATGTGCAAAATGCCTTATTTCATTCTCATTAGTTTGATAGTTCTGGCTCATGCATTTTATACCATATCCATGCATCTTGTTATTCTTATTCCATGTATGAATCATTAGCCTAACATATTTCAAGCACACTGATACATTAGCTTGCATGAATCATTGTCTTTTTCAGCATCCACAACATTTTCTTGTCAAAATGCATAACTCTTTCTTTGTCTAGACCATTGGTAAAGTTAGCATCCCCATTCATATTATGTGTCATCCCCTTGTATATTTGTTTTCTTCCCCTTGTCAAAATGCATGTTTGATGGCTACAAAAAAAAATTGATTTTCAAAACCTCCCCAAGCCAAGCATGTTAACCTCAACCAATGAAGACCAGCATGAACTTAGCATTTTCCTTAAAGTTAGAAAAAAAGTCTTGGAGAAAATTAAGTTTTCCAGATCTAGAATCTTAGTTAAATGAGCTTAAATCTTCTCATTTTGCAATGAAAATGGCCTTACACTTGTTCCTAAAATGTTTATGCCTTATTTTTGAGTTGAAACCTTGAGTGGTATGATCAATAGGCTATTTCATCATCCCAAAATACTTTAGGGCTATGCAAATGAGTTCATGGTGCTCATGTCACTCTTTCCTTTCAGTCATGGATGTTCGAATGTCAATGACTAGAGTGTGGACCCGTAAACATAGAAAAAATAAAATCATTTCCCTTACTTTACTTTCTCTCTTGCTAGCATTATCGTTATTACAAATTGAAGAATCACTTTAAAATCCCAGATGATTTTTCATGAATTTTATAATATTTTCTCTGACAGTGTGTCAAAATATCTCTAAGATAAGGTCTGGTTCACCCTTAGATTAGTCCAAATGAAACAGTTATGATTTTTCAAACCTAGACTATCTAGAACCTCTAGAATCTGAACATGTATCCTAGTTGGGCCATTCAGACCCACTAAATGATTTTTACAAAATTTTTAAAAATTTTTCCTTAATGACTCATGAAATTCCCTTTTTAGAAAAGTATCGGTTGTAATTTTTTTATACCAAATGAGTTCGAGGTGATTTTTCAAATTTTGACACACATTGTCCCTTGCATGCTCTGCCAGCAACGAAATTAATTCGAACTTGAAAATTTATTCACTAGAAAATGACATTTTGGATATTTGGAATATTTTTAGATTGACCCCGTTAAGTTACCTTTCTAATGGTATCTTGTCCACCCTCTAAAGCCTTCAAACCAATTTAGAATAAATTTAGAAAGTAGGATTGCGTGATGCTATCCCCTATTCTTAGCCATGGTCAAAATTAAGTGTTTCCCCAAATTTCATTTCGAGACATTCAAATGTCTCCGTATCACCCCAATCAGACTCAAGAAAATGCTCTGACCTCCCATAAGCTCGAATCAAGGCACGAACATATTTTATATTTTTACCATCCTCATTCATAATAACTTTTTTTGCTTAAAATCATCTAAATGCTCACCCATCTTCTAAATCACAAGCTTTTATCAACTTAATTTTTTTCCAAATTGACTTCTTTAAAGAAGCATCAAAATGCCACTTTCAGGGGATACTCCAACCCCGACCTTCTAAAAGGACACTCTAACCCCGCTTTTAAATTTGTCAAGATCTAAAAAAAATCTTTCTTTGTCAAAATTATTCATCATCCACGGGGATACTCTAACCCCATCTTTCTGAGGGGATACTCCAACTCTTTTTTTCAACTATAATTAAAATTTTCTCTTCTCGGACTTTCATGAATATGTCAAACAAACCTCGTTCAATCAAGAAACCCATATGGATCTCAAAAATTATTGATTTGGTTTTTCCCAGATAATCGATGCCAAGTGCAAGATAAATTCCAATAGTCTATCCCTTTTCTTTATTATTGCATTGAATGATCCATGTTATGTTACTTCATTTGTTGTATTACTAACATGATTTCTTTGTGATGATTATTTGCATTCATGTTTTCCAATCATTTCAAATAAAATCAAAGGTAATATTCCACGTGGTCTCTCCAGTGCCTAAAGTAGAATATTTTATTTTTCAAAGTAAAATCCAGAGGTCATTTTTATTAAAAATCTCTATATTCCCCATCTCTCTGGGGCATATATGAGATTAAATCTTTTTCATTAAAACCTAGATTTGTATTTCTATAAGATTCATGCATTAAAATAGGGTTATGTCAAAATAGTGATGAGGTAAGATTGAAAGAATCGAAACCAAGATGAGACATAGCTAGTAAGGTATCGATTTTGGGCATCACGAAAAGGTTCGTACCTTATCATGTGTAACCAACTCTCGAACCTAAATGGTAATTTTTGTACTACGTACATGGGATTGATGTTTTGAGTTTTGTAACTCAAAACATAGGTTTCAATAGGCATCTGGTCATGCCTAGCCCAAAATGATCAGTGGCAACTCCGAGCATTGGCCATTTTGTGATGGTCATCCGAGACAAATACAATGAGCGATTCATCTTATGGGCTACCCTCATTGTATCATGAGTCGAGAATCCATGCTTTCTTGTCCTCATCATGTTGCAAAGGAAAAGTCTCGGTCAAGAAGACATTTCCTAGTTAGAAAAATATTTTAAGTCATATACACCCATAGATCCGCGAGGATCCACCCTAGGGTATATTGCGACAACTTGGAGACTTTGTTAGGGACTGTATAGAGATTTAGGGTAATAACTAGCGTGTCTTGCTAGGTTCCAAATTCTTTCGATCTTCGATCATTATTTAACTATGACCATTTTTTCTTTTATCAACTAATCTTTTATTCGGCATGATTGTCAGGATTGTCTTATTTTTGAATAATCATCAGTTTAATAAAAATGATAATATGGAAGTAAACGAAAAGGTTTGATCGTTTCCCTATCACACACCACACACTTGCATATGCAATAGTGTCCTACCAAACTCCATAGCGTGGTTATAACCCAATCATTAAGAGGAAGTGAGCTATCAGCCTTCGTGAGTAACACTCCGCATAGGCATGGCAATAACTTCCTGGATGTAAATTACCTATGTCTCTCGTGAGTAACCTTCCGTATTTGCATAGAGAAATACATCCAATGAATCAAACCCGTTCTGCCAAACCCATGATAGGTCTAGGATCAGGGTCCCTCGACTATCTTTATCAGATGAAGGAGCAATTCAGATACCTATTTAGACACCAACTTAAACCTCATATAGTGAGCCTTATGAGCTAAACCAGTCAAACCATACCAAAATGCTGCTAGAACATCAGGAGAATAAGGTCACTCGGGAAAACATTCTTAACCTTTACTCTTAATTACCATAATGATGTAGGTGAAAATGAGTATGCAATTGTCACCCGCATATGCATTTTTATCATTTATCAAGGCATGCCATCATGCCACCACCCGAACGATGGCTAATCTTTGTCTAAATAAGTGATGGTGAACAAAAACCATCATTCATAATGTCTTATACTGTAAGCCGTTATGCTGTCTAAATTACGGCTTAACGCACATCCTTACTAATGGTGATAAATGAATATTACTACAGGTCGATTATTTTTCCATCAAAATAAGATATCGCATCACTCCATAAAGGGCAAATTGCATCTTGGCATGTTGAAATGCTGCCCGTTTCTTGTCTCCTCATCTTGGTTGAGACATGTTATGAATATTTTGTTTTGATGTTCTTAAATTCTTTATTTCTTTACATTTGTCTCCTATATGTTCCACTAACTTATTTTTCCCTTTGTTTGTGTTTTGGTGCATCCATCATCTAATCATAACTATCATAACTGTCATCATTTTAGGATAATTGTTCTGGTTTAGTGTTCTGTAAGGGACCTTTTTGTGGCTTTATGAAAGATGTTATCGACGTAGCTCTTCCAAGATTCAATTGTCTCCAATGCATATACATATTTACTTTCACTTTTTTTTACACTTGCATCGATTATTTATTATCTTAACTCATCATTGCGTGATAAACACTCATCAATAAACACATTTTTAAGTAAAAGTCTAATATAGGAATTAGGCCATAAAAGTGCAGGGGATTCTGAGATCAATCAGGAATACGGAACCTTACATCACACACTGCTACAACACACGACACCATAAGCAAATCATGGAGAGCGATCATGAAGCTCATATTGAGCAACTTGAGCTAATGGTTAAGGAATCACAGGATTAGATGCTCTGTTAGCAAAGCGAAATGCAAACTCAGATGGCGAGACTTATGGAACTAATGACAGCCTTTATGAAAGAAAAAGGGCAAGCCAACACTACTAATACACAGAATGATCCTCCCAATATTGAAAGTCCCTATGCCAATAATCCAAAACCCGCCCAAGGGGAAATTAGACAAGAATAATGGCCTGCTCCTTCACCTGCCACTCAGGCTCTGTTAATCATCTACCTAAATCCCATTGCGGTAGGTTAATTCATTCTTGGTACTCAAGGGGTGAATGCAAGAGTCTCATCGGCAGATCTGATAGCCCTTGACCATGAAAAACTAGAGAAAACATAAGGTCAAAAGTCCATCATGACTATAAAAGAAGTGAGCTAATTTCAGCCACTGGAAAAATGCCTCCAAGCTATCGAGGGGAGTAACAAGTTTGGAGCTCTTGACGTGCAATCACTATCTTTGGTGTCAAACCTTGTCATTCCCTTGAAGTTTAATGTCTTAGAGTTTGAAAAGTTTAATGGAACCATTAATCCTTCTGTCCATGTCCAAGTGTACTTGTGAAAGATGGCTGGGTACGAGAAAGATGAAAAACTCCTCAACCATTACTTCCAGCACAACCTCACTAGGACAGCAACTTAGTGGTATATCTAGCTAGATAATATGAAAATTCAATCATGGGCCAACTTGGCTAAGGCATTTCTAAATCAATACCAGCACGTGTTAGATTAGGCACCGGATCAACTTTTCCTGTTGAATTTTGAGAAGAAATCCACTAAAAGTTTTAGAGAATACACCCAAAGGTGGAAAGAAGAAGCAGCCCTAGTCTAGCCTCCTCTTACAAAAAAAAAGATGACAGTCACTTTCATTCATACCATACGTGCTCCTTATTATAAGAAGCTCATAGGAAATGCCACTAAGAAATTCACAGATTTAGTTTTCTTTGGAGAAATGATCAATGCCACCATCAAGAGTGGTAGAATGTCTGCTGTGAAAATAACTGGATAGAGTAAAAAGCCCATTGCTGGTAAGAAGAAGGAAGAAAAAGCTAATGCCATAAACTATGCTAGATCGTCTCAGCTGAGACAGGGTCAAGCACCAAACCCTCACTACTCAAGCATGCCATACTCTAACCCTATCACAATATCCCTACAACCAATTTATGCCATAACCTATAACCCATCCTTTGCAATTCCATCCAGTCCACCACAAAGCTACCCTCCACAAGTTCACCAAAGAACCAATGGAACAACTAATAAGACACCTGACAATCGAGGAGCAAATCAACCAAGACAACATTTTGATCCCATCCCTATGACCTATAAGAAGCTTTACCAAACCTTGCTCAAATATTATTTAGTGGCCCCAATCTATGTCCCAAAAAAGAAGCCACCATACCCGCCATTGTATAACCCTAACGCCCACTATGAATACCATGCTGGGGCAGCAGGGCATGACATTAAGAATTGCATGTATTTAAAATGAAATGTACAAAATCTAATCAAATCAAAAGTCCTACGGTTCAGGATGAACTAGGGACTAAATGTTACTGTCAATCCTTTACCAAACTGCACTGAGCTAGCTGTAAACATGATCGATACTGAGCCATAGAATTTGCATCCTTCCACCAAGACCTGACTTTGATGACAGGGTTATGATGGAAGCCCTTACACTTTTCCTATCCCTTTCATGTAATATCAAGAAATGAAACCTACTTGCCCTCACCCAAAGGCAGGTAAGTGTCCTCTGTAAAGGGTAATTTTATCAAACATTATCGATGCAATGACTTTTGCTTATATAATTCCATATTGCGTGCCTACATCACTTCTCAATCACCTTGTCTTAATTACTCTTTTGTCTCCATTCTTATTCAAATCCCCAGATTGCATGTGCCTTTTGCAATTTCTGTTTCTTCACCCTTTTAGGTGTCCCAATGATAGTGACATGGATGTGTCTGATGAGTCTTTGAAGATCGATTTCAAATAGTCAATTTGCACTAGTGAATTTGATCTTGAAGAAGGTTTTAAAGAAAGCTTCATACCACTTGACCTCTTACAATTTAAGATCCAGCATCATAATTCTATCCTTTATCGCCCAAAAATGAATGGGGCAGCCAAAGTAGCCAACAAAAACATCAAAAGAATAGTTGAGAAAATGGTCGAGACTTACAAAGACTGGCACGAGAAGCTATCCTTTGCATTTCATGCCAATCAGACCTCAGTTCAAACTTCCACGGGTGCTACCCTATTCTCCCTTATTTATAAGATGGAAGCTATATTGCCTATTGAAGTCAAGATCCCTTTTCTTAGAGTCTCAATGAAAACTAAACTTGAAAAGGCTGAATGGGTCAAGAACAGATACGACCAACTTAACCTTGTCAAGGAAAAACACATGAAAACCATCTGCCATGGTCAAATGTATCAAAGACACATGATCTGAGCCCACGACAAAAAGATGCATCCATGACAATTTCACCTAGGCAAATTGGTATTGAAGAAGATCCTCCCAATTCACAAAGATGCACCTGGCAAGTGGATCCCCAATTGGAAAAGATCGTATATCATGAAGCAAGCCTTCTAAGGAGGGGCCCTAATCTTGTCAGAAATGGACGACAATGCCTTACCCAACCCAATCAACTCAGATTCTACTAAGAAATATTACATGAAGAAGGTGAAAACTTGAAAATGTATCCTTTAAAAAAAAGAGAAAACAAAAAAAAACAACAAAAAAAAGCAAAAAACAAAACAAAACAAAATAATAAAAAAAGAAACAAAAAGGGGTCCATATGAAAATCCAAAAAGGGCATCTGGGCAACCAACCCAACTACAGTTAAAAACCTGCAAGGGCAACTTGAGAGGATAAATTTTGATGGGGCATAAACTAAGAGCACCTATAGGACAATGCAGAGCAATCCTGGGGATCTTTCGAAGATTAGCTAATACTAGTCATATTCATTATTCGAGAAAGATCCCGAAATGCACCCAAAGAACATCCATGTCATGATTATCGGAGGCATATTTCACCCAAAAGATCATCCTTCTAGCTACCCTATCACTTGTTTGTCAAAGATATATCAAGTTATGTCTCTTTGTTATCATGAATAAATATTACCTTATTTCTTTTAACCCTTGTACAATTCACATTGCACTTGTCATTTAACTGATAATGTTTGATAATCAACTGAAATACACACCAGGACATCTCGATATTACATTGAAAGGAAAAGAAAAGCATAGGGAACTTCGTTCATGCCCTGATCGTCAAGATCATGCACTTTTCATGCCCAAACACCCGTTCAACATGACTATACATCAAACCATTTCTTGCATTCATAACCCACATCTCAAGAAAAACCATTTTAAACTAACCAAAAATCAATCCATTAAAAAAAAAGACATCAACCTAATCAGTCAAATAGTCCCTAAATTGTTGACAATGCCTTCTAATTGTCAGGAAAAAGATTGAGTCTCTCAAATCGAGAAATGCAATAATCTAAATTCTTGAGAATAGATTTTTAGTCATATCCCCAGTGGAGCTGGGACAACCTATAATCCCCAGTGGGATTAGAAAAACTTTTGTCTATAGTTGCATCAAAGACAAATCGCCATACCTATGAGAGTCTGAATAACATATAAGGAGAACTATGGCTATCTCCCGTATTGGACTTCACATCATGCAACCATGATAGCATTTCATATCATGCACTCATATTACCATCAGACATCATACTTCAAGCCAGGTTTACTGAATCTCGAAGGAATTCCTGGTAAGAATTCTAAGCTTCGCAAATGAAATGTCATTCAGGTAAGGTTCTTTTCTTTTCATCACCTCATGTTAGAACCCTTTTCATCAAGAAACTACTATCGAAGTGCCAGTGTCAAGAAATTGTTATCCAAAAACTACCATCAAGAACTTTTTCCGAGAGCATCTATCAGAAGCTTTGTCAAGAATTTTTATCGAGATTTAGCGCCAAAACCCTTTCATTAGGAAATTTTGTCATGAACTTTTATTAAGAAAAACTTGTATTAGAAGTTTTATTGAAAACTTTGTAACACCCCTTTAAAGCCCACAAGTTAGTGGCACTTTTTCAACGCCTATAAGTCAGTGGCACCTTTTCAAAGCCCATATGTTAGTAGCACCCTTCAAAGCCCACAAGTCAGTGGCACCCTTCAAAGCCCACAAGTCAGTGGCACCCTTCAAAGCCCATAAGTCAATGGCACCTTTTCAAAGCCCATAAGTTAGTGGCAACTTTCTAAAGCCCATAAGTCAGTGACACATTTTTAAAGCCCATAAGTCAGTGGCACCCCTTTAAAGCCCATAAGTCAGTGGCACCCTTTTCAAAACCCACAAGTCAGTCACATATTTTCAAAGCCCATAAGTCTGTGGCACCTTTTAAAAGCCCACAAGTAAGTGGCATCTTTCAAAGCCCATAAGTAAGTGGCACCTCTTTAAAGCCCACAAGTTAGTGGCACCTTTCAAAGCCCACAAGTTAGTGGCACTTCTTCAAAGCCCACAAGTCAGTGGCATCCCTTCAAAACCAACGTGTTAGTGGCACCTCTTCAAAGCCCATAAGTAAATGGCACCTCTTCAAAGCCTATAAGTCAGTGGCATCTTTCCAAAAGCCCATAAGTAAGTGGCACCCCTTTGAAGCCCACAAGTCAGTGGCACCCTTTTCAAAGCCCGCACAAGCTGGCAGCACTTGAGTCAAAGCCCACATAAGCTAGTGGCACCCAAGTTTAATTCAAAGCCCACATAAGCTGATGGCACCCGAGTCAAAGATCACATGAGCTAGTGGCACCTAAGTCTAAGTTAAAGCCTGCACAATCTAGTGACACCTAAGTTAAAAGCTACACAAGCTGGCGGTACTCGAGTCAAGGCCCACAAGTTAGTGGCACTCTTTTCAAAGCTCGCATAAGCTGGCACCACCTGTGTCAAAATTGACAGAACTGGTGGGACCTAAGTCTAAGTCAAAGCTCGCATGAGCTAGGGACATCTAAGTCAAAGCTTGCACAAGTTGGTGACACCTGAGTCAAAGCCCACAAGTCAGTGGCACCTTTTTCAAAGCCCGCACGAGCTGACAGCACTCGAGTCAAAGTCTATATGAGATGGTGGTACTAAGTTTAAGTCAAAGCTCGCACAAGCTAGCGGCACCCAAGTCAAGGCTCATAAATCAGTGGCACCTGCATCAAAGCTTGCATAAGTTGGTGGCACCCAAGTCTAAGTCAAAGCCCACACAAGTTAGTGGCACCCAAGTCTAAGTCAAAGCCCGCACGAGTTGGAACACTTGAATCAAAGCCCACACAAGCTGATGGCACCCAACATTAAGTCAAAGTTTGCATAAGTTAGTGTCACCCATATAAAAAAACCAATGATACTCTACACCTATCAAAGGGGGTCAAACCTTAAAAAACCTAACACCCTAGTGTTCTGTGGAGCATCATTCCACTTCGGATAAAATAGTGTCATTCATCTTTGCCCTATTCCTGATTCTCAGCTACGATCAAAGAGGGGTAGCTGTAGGCACTTTATTTTGTCTAGGCTAATTTTTTAGTAATCTGGAACACGAATGTAAGACAGGGCGATGATCGCGGATGACAACATTGCCTAACCAAAAAGTATTTTGAGGAGGTCAAGAAGGCCTATGGATCATATCAAAGATGAATGCAAAGATATGGTATCAAAAAACATATTTCAAGGTGTCTAGGGATAAAAAAAATAAGAAAATTCATAATTTTGCTTGAATGTATCGATACATGGTTCTCATGTATCAATACAACATGTAAATGTATCGATACATAAGCTTACGTATCGATACATAAGCTTATGTATCGATATAAGAGCTCATGTATCGATACTAGGCCATGCCAAGACCAAAATGTGCATTCTATAAAGAAGTGTATCAATACACATCAACATGTATCGATACAATGGTTCATAGTATCGATACACTTAAGGTTTTTGGACCAAATGTATCGATGCATTCTATAATGTATCGATACATACAGGCTATTTTTCACGGTTCGAGTATTTTTGACTCATCCATCATTGATCCAAAACTCAATTTTAACTCGTTTCTTTGCATCTAAAAGATTAAAACCCATATCAGATTACAAATTTAGACTTTTGAATTAATCAAAACATTTTTTGAAGTCTAAATTAGATCAAAAAGGCTAATGTCACATGATCACCCTACTTCTCCTTAGTTTATTAACCAAGATCACCATCAGCCACCCCAATTGTTGGAAACTAAATTTAACATTTAAACCACCCACCTTATGTCCATCACATTGGCAGCAAGTTGCTCCTTACAACCATTCTATAGCTACCAAGCTGACATCACTTTCTCTCTATTGAGAAATTACAAAAAACACATTCAATTTGGCTCTAAAATGTTGGCATAAATAGACCACTTATATCTTAGCTAAAATAGGTTAGATTCTAGCTCATTTTCAGCTTCCAAAACACATTCCTACACTAAGATCTTCACTCACCACCCAAAAACAGCCCCAAAACACTCATTCCCAACCATTACACAATCTAAAAATCACCCTCATCCATACCAGAATGAAAACCTCATTTTTTTCTTGCTTATTAACAACAAGAAAAGGGGGAAAATTCAACCCATCTCTGCTTCTTAACTATTTGACCAAAAATTAAAGTATTATTGGTATAACTTCCTACTTTATGACTTTTATTTTTTGTTTTTCAACACCTTCATCATTTTAGTCAGCTTTCCATGTTTCCATCACCCTCTTAGCATTATCATGTATTATTATGGCTTTTGGTTGTGGTAGTTTAGGATTTGGATGCCTTAATGCCCTTTTGATATGCAAAATGCCTCATTTCATTCTCATTATTTTGATAGTTCTTGCTCATGCATTTTATACCATATCCATGCATCTTGTAATTCTTATTCTATGTATAAATTATTAGCCTAACACATTTTAAGCATATTGATACATTAGCTTGCATGAATCATTATCATTTTTAGCATCCATAACATTTTCTTGTTAAAATCGATAACACTTTCTTTGTCTAGACTATTGGTAAAGTTAGCATCCCCATTGATGTTATGTGTCATCCCCTTATATGTTTGTTGTCTTCCCCTTGTCAAAATGCATGTTTGATGGTTGTCAAAAAATCAATTTTCAAAACCTTCCCAAGCCAAGCATGTTAACCTCAACCAATGAGAATTAGCATGAACTTAGCATTTTCCATAAAGTTAGAAAAAAAACATCTTAGGAAAATTAAGTTTTCCATATCTAGAATCCTGGTTAAACGAGCTTAAATCTTTTGATTTTGCAATGAAAATGGCCTTGCACTTGTTCCTTAAATGTTTATGCCTTATTTTTGAGTCAAAATTTTGAGTGCTATGATCAACGGGCTATTTCATCATCCAAAAATGCTCCAAGGCTATGCAAATGAGTTTATGACACTCATGTCACTCTTTCCGTATAGTCATGGATGTTCGAATGTTAATGACTCAAGTTTGGACCCGTAAGCATAGAGAAAATAAAAAAAATATCCCCTACTTTACTTTATCCCTTACTGGTAGTATCACTATTACAAATTGGAGAATCCCTTTAAAATCCCAAACAATTTTTCATGAATTTTGAAAGTGTGTCAAATATCTTTAAAATGAGGTTTGGTTCACCCCCAGATTAGTCCGGATGAAAGAGTTATGATTTTCCAAACCTAGACTATCTAGAACCTTTGGAATCCAAACATGTATTCTGGTTGGGCTGTTCAGACCCACTAAATGATTTTTTCAAAATTTTCAAATGTTTTTCCTAAAAGATTCATGAAATTCCCTTTTTAGAAAGTTATAGCTTGTAATTTTTCAATACCAAATGAGTTCGAGGTGATTTTTCAAATTTTGACACACCTTATCCCTAGTATGCTCTGCCAGTAGCAAAATTAATCCGAACTTGAAAATTTATTCCCTAGAAAGTGACTTTTTAGGATATTTGGAATATTTTTAGATTGACCCCCATCAAGTTACCTTTCTCACGATATCTTGTCCATCCTTGAAAGCCTTCAAACTAATTTAGAATAAATTCAAAAAATAGGATTGCGCGATGCTATCCCCTATTCTCGGCCATGGTAAAAATTAAGTTATTTCCCTTAATTTCATCTCGAGACATTCGAATGTCTCTGTATCACCCCGATCATACTTGAGAACATGCTTAGACCTCCCACAAGCTTGAATCAAGGCACAAACATATTTTACATTTTTACCATCCTCATTCACAATAATTTCTGTTGCTAAAAATTGTCCAAATGCTCACCCGTCTTCTAAATCATAAGCTTTTGTTAACTTAATTTTTTTTCCAATTTGACTTTTTTAAAGAAGGGCCAAATATGCCACTTTCAGGGGATACTCTAAACTCGACCTTCCGAGAGGACACTCCAACCTTACTCCTCAAATTTTTCAAGATTTAAAAAAAAAAGTCTTACCATTTCAAAATTATTCATCATCCACAGAGGTACTCCAACCCCATCTTTTTAAAGGTATACTCTAACCCTATCTTTCAATTACAATTAAATTTTTCTTCTTCCTGGACTTTCATGAATGGGTCAAACAAATCTCGTTTAATTAAAAAACCCAGATGCATCTCAAAATTATTGATTCGATTATTCCCAGATAATCGATGCTAATTGTGTGATAAATTCCAATAGTCTATCCCTTTTCTTTATCATTGCATTGAATGATACATGTTATGTTACTTCATTTGTTGCCTTATTAACATGATTTCTTTACGATGATTTTTTGCATTCATGTTTTCCAATCATTTCAAATAAAATTGAAGGAAATATTCCATGTGGGTATCTCTTCAGTGCCCAAAGTGGAATATTTTATTTTTCAAAGTCAAATCCAAAGGTCATTTTTATTAAAAATCTCTATATTCCCTATCTCTTTAGGGCGTATAGGAGATTAAATCTTTTTCATTAAAATATGGATTTGTATTTCTATAAGATTCATGCATTAAAAGAACGTTATGTCAAAGTAGTGATGAGGTAAGATCGAAAGAATCGAAACCAAGATAAGACATAGCTAGTAAGGTATCTATTTCGAGCGTCACAAAAAGGTTCATACCTTATCATGCGTAACCAACTCCCAAACCCAAACAGTGAATCTTTGTGCTACGTAGACTACGGGAACGATGTTTTGAGTTTTATAACTCAAAAACATAGGTTTCAATAGGCATCCGGTCATGCCTAGCCCAAAATGATTAATGGTGACTCAGCGTTGGCCACTTTGTGATGGTCATCTGAACTAAAAAGATGAGCAATTCATCTTATGGTCCCCCCTCACTGTATCACGAGTCAAGAATCCATGCTTTCTCATTCTCATCACATTACAAAGGAAGAGTCTCGATCAAGAAGATATTTCCTAGTTAGAAAAATATTTTAAGTCATATACATCCATAAATCCATGAGGATCCACCTTGGGGTACATTGCGATAATGGCATATCAATATGAGCATAAATATTTAATTAGAATTAAACTTACGCAGTTGAATTAAACAAAAAGACACTTATATTTCCTTAATAACTTGGGAAAAGATTTACATGTGATTGGATAGCAATTTTAAAACATAGATCTGATGGAAATCATACCTATTTAGAGAATTGAAAATCTAAATATGGTTATCCCTACATGAACACACCATGTGTTGATTACTATGATCCCTTCTTGAGGCCACAAGCAGTACAAGTGTCCTATTATAATGGTTATCCATACAAATGCCCATTAGAGCCTTCATCAGGCCTTGTAGTTCTCTGCTGCTAGCTAGAAGGCTTATCAAGCCTTAACTAAATATTATGGCCAATAGATTCAGATCTGAAGTGATATAGGAATAATTCCCATGCCTATTATGCTAAAGAAAAGAAAAATAGCTCTATAAGAAAGTAGCTATTTTCACAAATGTAGGCGAACAAATCTGAAACTCTTAATTTTTATATTTTAATTGATTCCTTTAGGATAGAAAAATGATTTTCCATCTTTTGTTGCGATCAAAAACACTTTTTGATCATCTAGAATGCAAATATACCCAATCAGGCTTAGAGAAGTAGGGATGTCAGGATTTGGCTAATTTCATAATTTTTGTGAAAAATTAATCTATCAATGCTAGAAAATTATTTTTTCAATTTTGTTTCATGAACGATTCAGGGACACAAAGAAAATCCATGAAAACTTAAAGAAAGCTTAGAGAAGCATAGGTGTTGTGCCAAACCCTTTAGGAAAGTCTAGGTTAGGTGCTTAAGGTTTTCCTAATGCTTTTCATTAGACAAAAAACGTTTTTATAATGTATTTAAATAAGCCTTAGGCTAGGTTAGGCTAACTATTGGGTCAATTAAGCCTAATACTAAATACCTAAAATGTGACCTCACTTTGGAGTGTTTCTTGGAGCCCAATTGAAATTAATTTTAATTAGCTTGTCCAAGATTAGGCATTGATATTAACTTATTAATATTTTAGCCCAACAACACACCAATGATAGCTATTCCATGTGTCAGGCCCATTAGCAAGTACAAGTTAGAGTAATTCATAACTAAACTCTTTTAACTTGATAATTAAGTCTTTTAGCCCAACTCTTTATTTACAGGTTAGATAATTTAATTCATTAATTAAATTTTCTAACCCCAAGTAAATCAATTTTACTTCATGTAAATAATATTAAATAAATAATTAAATAATTATCAAATAATTATTTAATTTTTCAAATACAATTATTTGGCTTTATTTAATAAAATCCCTAAATGATATCTCCAATAGATATTATCTTAATATGACATTCTTATCTTTGTTGCCATATTAAGACTATAATTAGATTTCATAAATCTAAATTATGTCTTAAATTATTCTTAATTGAACTAATTCAATTCAATCCTCCTTATATACCTTTTTATTTAATTAAGTCATACTTAATTAAATCCCAGTTTTAATCTAATAAATCATCTTATTGTGTGTGACCCATTAGGCTTTCATCATAACGACAATAAATATAATTACTCAATTAAGTGTACTAATATTTATAGACTAAGGTTGGCCTCTAGCAAGGAACCATGGCCACCCAGTATATAGGAAGAGTCAATATGACCTTTTAAGAAACCTTTTTATAACTAACTTCTTAATGTACTTTGATCCTTACACTAGATATCTCGAAAAGACCATGTGCAGTGTCTACTCATTTATCAATCCACATTAGTTATTGCAGCTTTTAGTTAACCTCATGAATTTATAGAAATAATTTCTTCTAAATTCATTATGCATTGGCCAATGACTTTATCAAGTTAATTGAAGCCAAGAAAATATGAGATATGTCTCTAATGTCTCTTAAAGTGGTGAATCCTCTGTAGATCACTCATTCACCTACCATATGATTCATGTCATACCCAATGTACTCTACCTTAAGCATCCATTCATTGTAGACTTGTTTCAGATAAACCAAAGTATGGCACCCCTTATATGGGATGACCTAGTATCACAAGTCTGAGGACTAATATACATAACTCATATTCTGTAGACACTTAAGTGACTTACACCAAATACAGTTCTCATACATGCTATGTTCAGTGAACTTGTTTCCATAAAACATGCACCCAATAGCTATCCCTAAATATCTCTATACTTTAACTTTTATGAGATTAAAGAGTTGCATGCATCAAATGCATGGAGGCTTAGCATATACTAGTCATTGTTCATTGTTAATGCCTTGTTATGACAACACGATGACTAGGAATGTTTTAGAAACATGACTTTGATGCATAAGGATCTCATCATTGTAACTAATTGCTAACTTTGCAAGGATATTATGTTTCATGGGCTTTATCTAATTAGTATTTGCAAGATTATCAATCATGTCACTAACATGAAGGAATTGAATCACTAACATAAGTACTAGTTTGCATTATTAACTTTTTTATGCCATATCCAATCTGATTGGATCTAGGGCATAGACTAACATCTCTCATTTGCATTAAGCCAATCCTTAACATATCTAATGCTAAACTCTTTTGATTAGCAATTATGTCTTAACTTAGACAATGCTTTAAGGCAAATGTGAGAATATGTTTCAAATACATTCATGATAATCTCATTAAAAAAGTCATTAAATATTCAGATCATAACGAGACCCAAATTCCAATCATATGGTTCAGTTGTTACTTTAACAACTATTAGGAATTTTTTATTAGCTTGCAAGCTAATGATCCAAATATAGCTTTTCTTGTGAGCCTAAACAAAAGAGTTTCTTTATTACCTTTAGAGAACAAACATGCAATCCTCTTTAGTTTGAAACACTTTCAAAATCATTGCATTTTTAACATCACAATTATTTATCATTAAGTCAAATTATGATCTTTAACTTTTAAGGAATCATAAATGCCTCCCATTAAATCCTACATGTGTAGATTTAAGGGAATTAGATTAAAAATCCTACAACATATTGGCCATTTAGTATTTTCAATACTATTGCAAGTGTAGTTTGACAATAATATGACCATAACATAAAAGAAATTATATGATTAATGATTTATTCATTGATAACTGAATCTAAGCTCGACATCGAATGCCAGTAATCATCCTCAATTAGCATGTCAAGAAGACAAGCTTTGATTAATATTAATAAGATTGCCTTTATTTATGGTCCATCTTCACTACTCGTTTTATTTGGCCTTACAATATGTCATAATATTTAAGCATGAACTTTTAGGTATCATATACCAAGAGAAATAAATTAATATCAGTATATATTTAATATAGAAACTTTTGCAAGTTTCCTCATTTTGATCAAATCAAAATATTTGCCTACAATCTTTACTCTTTGCTCTCCATAATGTTGGCATATACCCTTGTCATCTCTATTGTCTTTCTTCAAAAGAAAGTACATGGATAATGCATGGATCATTATCCATTAAAGTGCTCAAGTCTTGCAATATATCATATCATATGAGGCCTGATTAGGCTACCTTTTGACATCTGCTTAGGAATAATTTCTTAAGGATGTCGAAACTCTCATTATGATTATCCTTATAGAAAATTTCTTCAAGGTTTCAGATTATTTCACGAGCTTAAATAGCTACTTGCTCTTTTCAAACTAAACATCATTACAATGTGGCTTAATCAAGGTCATCAATATGAACTTAATCGACTACTCTTAATCTAGCAGGCTATTCTTAAATATGCCATTAAATGTGGGCCTAGTCAATGGAGTTTGGCCTATCGAAACTTATTAGCATCACGTATACTACTTAGTGATAGCATGTTAGTCATGTTATGTCATATCCATTATGAGCCAAAACATTTTATAATTAATAATTTGCAATTTCAATCATTAATTAAGGTTTTACAACTTTAATGATTGTCCTCATTATTTTATCAACATTATAGCCTTCAACCATAATCCAAAAAGTTCAACGTTTGAATCCTTTCAATAATCTAGGCATCATTTTCACTTTTACACAACCTTGAGTGACTTAATAAATCATGTAAAAGCTAATTTGGTAGGTAACTTAGTTTTTCGATTACATCTTTATGCAACTCTTAGATTAGTTAGGTGGTAACTCTTTACCTAAATGCATCATTATGCTTCACCTAACCACTCCCTCTAAAGTCATATGGTTAAATGGGACATATTCGAATCATACAATAATAGTTGAGTAAGAGCCATTATTCATAGCTCAAGTCATTCGGGTAGAAGGGACCTTGAGCAACTCAACAAATCCTAGTGGTTAAAACTCGGGTTTCTTGTGGTGAACAATGAAAGGCGTCTGACCATGTTTAGGCATGGACTCCATATTTTATGAGGAATTTTTAATCATTTATCTTAGGTCCATTGCTTTGTTTGATTAACATGCTTAGCATTTATTAAATCATATATCATATATATATTCAAAAATAAATCTAACACATGCAGTATGCTAGGATGACTATGGACTTTTTCTATCTAGTTTTCTTAAGCCATTAGGAAACTAGTTGGTCAAATTCCTAGAGATATTATATAAGGTCCTTGAAAGTTTTAATGATGATCTCCTTGGTACTTTCTTCTTGGTGCTATCTTCTTTACATCTTGGATTTACATACATTATAAATCTTAACCTATATCTAAATCTACAAATCTTATGTAATGGTTACTTATCTTTGTAAAAACCCTCGAGTTACATTAAAGGGGAGCTAGGTGAGAAGAGAATTTGCAGCACAAAATTGAAAGAGAAGGCAAAGTTCACAAGCCTTATTTATAAAATAAATAGCAAAAGAAAAAAAATTCAACCATCCATAACCTAGTCATACTAAAGCCTAGCTTATAATCATCCTCATGCTAACATAATAATATTATAAGCATGAAATTAAATAAGCATAGCCAGTATCATTTGGTGATATTGTGTGTCATTTGCATAAACCTCATCAAACAATTTGAGACTGATTTATCACATTATTTAGTAATTTTAGTTCTTTAATAAAACATTTTTAATTAAATTCCTAACTTTTAGGTTGGTTATTACCTAGCTTTTAGGTTGTTTGTCTTAATTAGGATATTATCTAACTTTTAGATAACGTTGTCTAAATTTGGACAAACCATTCGATTCACAAAATTTGTTTTCCCAAAAATCATTTTAGGAAACTTGGTTTTTTCAAAAACAACATTTCGAGATGTTAAATTGGACATTACTTAACTTTTAGGTTGTTTGTCTTAATTAGGACATTATTTAACTTTTTGATAACTTTGTCCTAATTTGAACAAACTATTTAACATGTAATACTTTCTTAACGATTTAGGAAAGTAGTTCCCAAATTTTTGGAGGTTTTAGTTATTGATCTATATTTAATTTAATGAAGAAAACAATTTTCTTGTGTGATTAACATTTATTCTAATCTTATTAGAACAATCTTACTCCAACTAGGATTAATCATTTAAATTAAAATATATTTTTCAATTAAACAATTTAATCAAATTTTAATTTGATACTTATTATATTATCTAATTCATATCTTAAACAATTTAAGAAAATTAATATAATTGAATAATTAGGTGTTTGATAATAAGTAAAAGTTTTAATAATTAGGTGTTTGATAATAATTAGGTGTTTAATTAGGATTTTAACATGATTTTTCTAGCAAGCACACAAAACAAGTTATTTGATGCATTTAGCATATGTACTCATTGCCATAAATTTGGTTATACATTTTACACTTATTCTTTAAAGACTATTACTTATAGAGGTATACTTATTAGGAGGGTTGGATTCATAATGGTGTTAGCATATCTCAAGATGAGGCTCTCAAAATGAAACGAATTCCAAAAGGCACAAGAATTGTGAACACTAATACTCGAGGACCCAAGAAAATTTGGGTACCTAAAAAGAAAACATGACTTTATGTTTGTAGGAGGAAGAGCACTGCTTCAAGGCAAATTCAACAAGGAAGAATTCTTGGTACCCTGATAGTGGATACTCAAGACACATTACCAATGACAAAAGTTAATTCATGGAACTAAGGCCTAAGGATGAAGTGTTACTTTTGGTGATAACTCAAAAAGACAAATTAAAGGTATTGGAACCATAGGTAACAATTTTTCATCCAACATTGAAAATGTTCTATTTGTCAAAGGTCTCAAACATAACCTTTTTTGTATTAGTCAATTGTGTGATAACGGCATGAAAGTGATTTTTGAGTTAATAAATTGTTAAGTTATTGATATTAAGTCAAATAAAATGGCTTTTATAAGACATAGAGAAGGAAATGTTTATGTTGTGCATCTAGATGACTTGACATTTCAAAATGTTTGCTTTGTTGCTAATAATGATGACTTGTCTTAGTTATGGCATAGAAGATTAGGACATGCTAGTATGACTGTAATTTCAAAATTATCTAGGAAAGACCTTGTTGTTGCATTGCCAAAGATGAAATTTGATAATGATAGAATATATGATGTGTGTGTTCAAGGAAAACATAGGAAGCTTCATTCAAACCAATAAACATTGTTTCAAGTACTAGAGTATCGCAACTTATTCATATTGATCTTTTTGGTCCCACTAGAACATTAAGCTTCGGTGGTAAACAATATGGATTTGTTATTAAGGATGACTACTTTAGATTTACTTGGGTTCTCTTCTTAAGCTCCAAAGATGAAGCCCTAGAAAAATTCATTACTTTTGGCAGAATTCTCCAAAACATAAAAGGTTATTCTATCTCAAGTGTAGGAAGTGATCATGGAAAAGAATTTGAAAATCTTGGTTTTGACAAATTTTGTAATGAAAATGGTATTAGCCATAATTTCTCAGCTCCTAAAACTCCTTAACAAAATGGAGTTATTGAGAGGAAAAATATAATCTTGGAAGAAATAGCTAGAACCATGCTTTGTGTAAATAATTTACCAAGGTATTTTTGTGTGAAAGCCATTAACACTTCTTGCTACATTATAAATAGAGCTATGGTTAGGCCAATTTCAAAGAAAACTCTATATCAACTTTTTAAATGAAGAAAACCTAACATTAGCTATTTTTTTATCCTTTTGAATGCAAATGTTTTGTGCTAAATAATGGAAAAAATAATCTTGGTAAATTTGATACAAAAAGTTATGAAGGAATTTTTCTTGGCTATTCTACAAATTCCAAAGCTTATAGAGTGTTATAAAAGAACCTTGGTTTTTGAAGAGTCCATGCATGTCATATTTGATGAAGCTAACTCAACTTTAAGGAAGGTATCTCTTGGTAGTGATGATGTAGAGATTTACCAAGAATAAGTATCACACAAAGAGCAAGAACAAACAGTACAAGATCAAGAAGCTCAAAAAGAAGAAGAACTACATAAGCCAACTCAAATAGAAAGAGAAAGAAATCATCCTAGAGAATTGACTTATGTCAAACAAGGTGAGATAATTGGTGATCCTAATCAAGGGTTAAAAACTAGATCATCTCTTAGAAATGCATGCAATTATGTAGCTTTTCTTTCACAAATTGAACCGAAGAATCTAGAAGAGAGTCTAAAGGATGATAGTTGGATTATGGCCAAGTAAGAGGAGTTAAATCAATTTGAAAGGAGAAAATTTAGAATTTAGTGGAACGACCTAGTAATTATCTTAAGTATTAAATGGGTCTTTAGGAACAAACTGGATGAGCATGGAACCATAGTTAGAAATAAGGCTAGATTACTAGCTAAGGGATATAGTCAAGAAAAAAGAAATATTTTGATGAGACTTATGCCTCTGTAGTTAGATTAGAGGCCATTACAATACTATTAGCATTTGCATGTTTTAATAATTTGTAGTTGTTTCAAATGAATGTTAAAAGTGCTTTTTTAATTGGTTTTATTAATAAGGAAGATTTATGTTGAGCAACCTCCTGGTTTTGAAAATCTTTATTATCCCAATCATGTTTTTAAACTCTCAAAAGCCTTTTATGGTTTAAAACAAGCACTTAGGGAATGGTATGAAAGGCTTTCAAAATTTTTAATTGAAAAATGTTTTAATAGAGACAATGTTGACAAAACTCTTTTTATTAAAGTCAAAGGCAAGAACATTCTAATAGTTCAAGTTTATGTTGATAATATTATTTTTGGTTCTACTAATGAATCTCTTTGTTAAGAATTTTCTAAGTTAATGCAAAGTGAATTTGAGATGAGCATGATGGGAGAATTAACATTCTTTTTGGGATTACAAGTCAAACAAACAAAAGATCACATCTTCATCAATCAAGCAAAGTATACCAAAGAATTACTCAAGATGTTCAAAATAGATGAAGCAAAGCCTTGTTCCACACCTATGAGTTCTTCAACAAAGCTTGAGAAGGATGAAGGAGGTAAATATGTTGACTCTAAACTTTATGGGTCTATGATAGGCTTATTGCTATATCTAATTGCAAGTAGACTTGATATAATGTTTAGTGCATGCATATGTGCTAGATATCAATCGTCACCTAGGGAGTTACATCTAGTTGCCAGAAAAAGAATTTTTAGATATCTTAGAGACACTCCCAATCTAGGCTTATGGTATCCAAAAAAATCATCTCTTGCCTTACATGCTTATTCCGATGCGAATTTTCGTGGACGTAAAATTGATAGGTTCTGGTACTTGTTAATTTCTCAAAAATATGCTCATACCATTATTCCTAAAGAAAAAATAGTGTTGCTTTATCCACAACTGAAACTGAGTACATATCCACGGGAAGTTGTTAAGCCTAAATCTTATGGATAAAATAGCATATGGAGGATTTTGGCATTACCATGGATCATATTCCAATTAAATGTGATAATACTAGTGCCATTTGTCTCACCAAAAATCCAATTCAACACTCTAGAACTAAGCACATAGAGATTAGACATCACTTCATTAGAGATCATGTGCAAAAAGTTATATAATGCTTGAATTCGTTGATACATTGCATCAACTAGCTGATATTTTCACTAAACCACTTGACAAGGATAGATTTTGCACAATTAGAACAAAACTTGGCTTCATGAATGTAACCTGAATTTATAAATTGATAAAATTATGATATTTTGCCTCAATATTGTTCATACAATGCTTGGTTAAAAAAGCTAGCCTTTCATACCTATTTGTTTGATGATGTGCCCTTGTATGACTTTTGACTCTTGAATATTCTATTTGTTCCTGCAAAATGATTCTGATATCAATGTCTTGTTCAAAGTTGCATTTTCAAATGATTTTTCAATGAGCAATTGGGTCAAAAATATGCTTAAATTGATACCATATTAGGGTAATAACCCAATACTAAGCTATATGTATTAATACCAGCAAAAATCTTTCCTAGTGTCGAGACTGAATTCGAAGTATAGATACAAAACCCAGAATTATTCCTTGTATCGATACCTAACTCTATGTACTGATACTTTGTATCGATACTGCCTACCTTGTATCGATACAACCCAAAATTGTTTTAAGTCACGAGAGATAATTCATTGTATCGATACATAAACCTAGTATTGTTCTTTGTATCGATACTTAACTCAAGGTATCTATACTTTCTCCTCTGTATCGATAAAAACTATTGATTTAGGCAATCCTTGCACACGCAAATTCATTTTATCGAACAGCCACTGTTCACTTAGCTTCCTTTAACCCACTCAATCTTTAATTATCACACTTCATCTAATTTTCATATTTTTATAATCTTTGATCCAAAATAGGTTGATTTCATAAAAATTCACCATTCCTTTCAGAAATTTAATCCCTTAACACCCAAAATCACAAAAAATTTGTCTAAATTTCTTCCAAATTTTTGAGTGCTTTTTCATTAACATATCTTTTCAGCCTTGACTATTGTGATAGGTTGCAAAATTACTCAAAAAACTATGCCACATTGCCACCAAACCCCTGCCTACCATGTGCTTGACCATTTTCCTTAACCAACTCTTCTTTAGCATCTTACCTAGCTTAATCAACCTGACCTTTTCTCTGTGGCAACCTACACCACCCTCGATAAACCTTATTGGAAACCCACTTCCATGTCATGCAATTCCTCCTAAATCACTTTAAACACTTCACTAACATCTATCCTCTCCTCTATTGGTCCAAACCAACATCTAGTTCTACCTTGTCAGCCATGTCTGAAGTAGCTTGACAAAATTCCTTAACCACCTTAAAATGCTACCATGCCTCCAAAGACCAAACAAACGGCTCATTATCAAGAGCCTATCACTCATGCTTCCACTTCTTTCACTCGTCAACCATCTCTGACCCAAAATCAATCATTCTTTGACTTATACTTCCATAATGCATGGCTCGTGAGTGATTTACTACCATCTATGCCCATGTGCCTATCCAATAATGTCGAGTTATCAACTTTCTTTTTTTTTTTATCCATTACTTATCCCTACCTTTAAACTTTTGATACTTTTGCATGGAACACATTTCTTTCTCTCAATATTTTGCTTTGCAAGAATCTTGTCGATGCATTCTTTTAGCAATGCCTCACTTATCATTGATGATCATGACTATGTCATTACTATTCGATCTTATCCATCAGGGTAAGATCTCATATTTAACCCCGCCTCTCTTGTGACTAATTTTGATTTCTTGAATGAAGACATAATCAATAAAGGTTTGGCCCCTACAACCTTGCATACCTCAAACAACAAAGCCACCCTTTTTCCTCCGATTGATTGCTTACTTCATCTTATTCCCATGTGCTCTGTCCATACGACACCAAACATACCTTGATTAGTGATTCTGACTATTGGTGGCTTTATATGATTCAAACTGGGAATCATCTTAACATAGCCCATTTTATCTTTGCAGACCTTGCCTTTGTATTCATGGTTATCATAGCCTTCTACATAGCATGGCATTAAGCTACTACTTTGACACTCAAGGTCTTGACCTTCCTTGCAATCTCGGGATTATGGTATCTTCTTATCACTATGTAGGACGTAAATCTATAGGGATTGTCGAGCATGAAATTCAAGGTATTGACTTTGTTTCTAAAGCTCATCGATAACCACTTTCACCGTTTAACCAACTAGATGCTCCTGCTCACGTTGACCATGATGATGATATAGAGTCTGATACGCCTCCTCTATCCTAGCTCCTAGCACCTTATCTTCTATGCCCATGGACCTCTAACATATGTACGATTCCATCATGAGACATCTTAATACATGGGAACGATGCTTTGACTCTTAGGATCACTGCTTCGATTCCATTGATGCTTTATTTTTCTAGTCTTGAGTGTAGTCATCGGTTATTAAACAAGCAATTCCATAACTTCTTGACGGCTTTTCCTCATGCTCATGCACCTACTTCTCCACCCGCTGAGGATCCCCTAATCAATGACAATTAGTCATATTCGAGTCATTTTAGGATCACTTTTAAGTTTTAAGGATTCCATTCCATAGTACATCTTTTGCTTATTTTGTCAAATATATTTAATGATTTATTCTTAATGAATCATCTTTACTTATGCACACTATGATTGCATTTTCTCCATTGCTTTGAATTGTTCTTTCTCATGTTTTGATATAACAAAAAAGGGGGAGAAATGTCATAAAATTATGAAATATGTCTTGCATTTATTGATATGATGATATTCTTGTGTTAGAACCAAATAATTGTGTTTACAAGCCATAGCTTGATATGAAAATAATAGGCAATAGCATGAATTTGAAATGGTGTACCCTTTTTTATCAAATTAAAACTTTTAAAACCATTGCTTTTATTGAGAGGGAGTTTTTCCATTACAAATCTTACAAATAAAAGGGGAATAATTAACAAACAAATTTATCGGAAGTTTTGTTATATCAAAAAGGGGGAGAATGCTA
>JAQSVH010203680.1:0-11441 GCA_029448705.1 Adansonia digitata
AGTCATGTTATCCCATCATGAATAGTGCATCCCAATATCCTTACCAACCAATGCTTATAGTTATACCGACCTTCACAAGTGTGCATAAGCCATGTGCTTAAAGGAATAGTTTGAGTGGAAGCAAAAAGCAAAATTAGAATCAGGTTAAGCAGATCCTTATGTCTTATACTGGGCTTTTACTTGAGCTCATCATTAATCACCTTTTGACACCTACCCAAATTGAGCTTCTAAAACCCTTGTATCCAGATTTGTACGACGTCAACCATTATTGTGATTATCATTTTGGTAATTCAAGTCACTCTATAGAGGATTACCCTACTCTTAAATACAAAGTCTGGGACCTTATAAAGGCTAGAAAGTTAAGCTTCAAGAAAAGGAAAGCAAAGTGTTATTAAAAGGCATACTAGCAGGAGATAGCATCGAAAATAGTTAGGTTTGCATGAAGGAGGTGAATGGCATAGTGATTGGTGTAACCCTTATTTTTTTTAAAGAAGAAAAGCCTTTGTCTCTGAATTGACATCATTCATTAAAGCATGTATGTTGAATGTTTAGATAAGATAAGAATGTTTCCTAAAAAGCAAATATTTTTAAAAACACAATGATGAAAAATCTCAAGAATATTGATTATCAATGTTGAAATAAGCTTGTACCCTTGCATTCGTTTCCCTGTGAATAAAACCATGGTTATTTGAAAAGACCTAACACTTTAAGAAAGTAACTTTAAAGTTCTCAAACTGTGATTCCCTAGTTAAAGAGCGATATAATGAAACTTCTAAAAATTCACGAGTTTCTTTGAAAATCAAACAAATGAAAGTTCTTTTAAGGAGCCTAATTGTGGTAATTGGATATATGCCAAGTTTAAGCCCAAAATCCTATTTCTTTTTCAGAAACCAAAAAAAAAAAATTTTGTGATCTTCTCTAGACAGTCATTCATTACTTGTATTTTACGGCATGATGATTAAAAAAATTACCCCTATGTCCCTAACAAAACCTTTTTGAGCCTTGTTTCTTTTCAATCATTTTAAATATAGCGCAATACCCATAATTTATTATTCCAAATTTTAATGAGTCAAGCGTAAAATTTTCCTTGTAAACATGAATCCCTATATTATCTAATTTCCCTTTGGTTATAAAAAAAAAATGGAACATGCATGTAAAGATAGAGCGAAAAGGGGTGTGCCAAGTTTAAGCCCAAAATCTTATTTTTTTCAGTAACCAAAACATGGGTTTTGTGACCATCTCTAACAAATCGCTCATTACTTGTATTTCAAGCCATGATGATTGAAAAGTCCTTAACAAAACATTTTTAGGTCTTGCTTTTTTCCAATTATTTCAAATATAGCCCAATAACCATTATTCCTTATTGTAGATTTTAAGAAGTCAAGCATTGAATCTTCCTTGTAAACACGAATCTCATATTACTTAATTTTTTTTTTAGTGATAAACTAAAAAATGGAACATGCTTGCAAAGATAAAGAGAAAAAAGGAATCCATGCATGAATTTTCCTAAAAAAGAAGGAAAGAAAAGAAAAAGAAGAAGAAGAAGAATAAAAAAAAACGATGATGATGAAAAAGAACATTTAGGTATGTTATCATGTGATTAAGATACTCAAGATATTTCCAAAGAATTTTTTTCTTAAGGAATGATCTTTCAAGTTAAATAGTTATGGTTAAAGTGCTAAATCGCCATCTTTCATCATTCTTTCATAGATATGGAAAGTTCGGATCACTTTTCAGACTAAAAGGCTTGAAGAAACTTAAAGAAAATGTAAGAGATAGATCTTCTATTGAAATTTCTAAAACAAAATTGACATTTGGAGCAAATGTAAAGCAAGTTGAATGCCTTAAAATCTATAATTCCCTGTAAAAAAAAAAGAAAAATGAAAAAAAAAAGATAAAAAAAACATGAAATAGAAAAAAAAAAGTGCAAAAAAATAAGAAAAAAGGAAAATGAAAAAAGAAGAAAAGATGAGGAAACAAGGAAATGCAATATCTTAGAAAAATAGAAAAGACGAACTCCTCATAAAATGAAATAATCCTTAATCCTATCACTCTTAAACACTTTATTCTTACCTATTCATCTTTTCTTTCTGAACCTCGAAACCTTAGCCTAGATTACATACCTTGAAAAGTTTATTTTGATCAAGCATGATTATTAGAATTAATGGATTAATTTATAAGGAAAATTTTCTTTTGGAAAGGTTATGAGCTTTTGCTAAAAGCATGATGATGTAATTAAATAAAAAGAAAGAAAAAGAAAAAGAAATGAAAAATGGAAAGAATGAAGCTCTAGGGTGAAAACCCAAAAGTAGGTAATCTAGAATGAAACAAAGAGAACCGCTAGTATCATTTATGGGAATTACAAAGAAAAACCATCAAAAAATTTAGGGACATCCAAAAATTTCTAAATAACTTAGGTTGTCAACCCTTAATTAAGGAAATTGACTCTGAAAATCAAATCCATCCCTTTGCCAACTTGACCTTCTACTCATAAACCCTTCATAATCAGTCTTGGTACTTATCAAAGTGCTAATAGTTAGGAGACTTAAAGGAACATTGAATTTGTTTGATTTTCAAAGAAATTCATACGTCATATGAACTGGTCCATTCGTGCCTAGGAAGATGAGTATGTTCTATATCTGTTGTGAAATATTTAGGCCAATCTAAGTTTTCTTAAGCTTTTAAATCCATTTTGAGAAAAACATATTATCATTCAAGAAATTTTCCAATAAAAGATCATTAGTCTTCAAAAGATTTGAACATCACATGTTTTTAGCTTAGTGGTTTTAAATAAGATACATTTTCAATAAGATAATTATTTGGAAAGACTTGAAAAGGTGTCATGAAAAGAGATAAGGGTTTTCTGATTGAAAGGCATACAATCAAGATAAGACTTGACCCATAAAAAGAAGTAGGTCAAATAAAAATTTAAATTTTAAAATCATTGGGGCAAGATGATTACAAAAGATTAGAAAAGGAATAACCTTTTTCAGAGTACGAGAAGCTCAAAAGATTCCTATTTGAAACTGACAAGAATGGTTAGGCTGAACCTGAAAGATAGACAAATAGAGTTTCGATCTTTGTATTATTCAAAGCATATCTTTGTCTGCTATTATTGGTATTTGTATCTCCATCACTAGATATGTTTACATTGGCATCATTTTACGTGTATCTGCACCATAAATGACATTAGCTTTTGCATTGTTTCACATACATTCATTTCATTATTAATTATTGTATTAACATCGTGTCACAAATATTTGCTCCATTCTTGACAGTGGCATTCTTTGAATAATGTCATCATTTTTGCGATCATTGCATTATCTTACTTGCTTAAGCAATTATGATTACATCAACCATTGATTAATCACATGAATTTCCAAAGTCTTTGGTGGTGAAGTCTAAAGCATTCAAGAGATTTTAAGTTTTTGGTGGTGAAATCTAAAATGTTTAAAAGATAAAACAAGTTTTTTGTGGTGAAATTTAAAACATTTAAGAGATTTCAAGTTTTTGATCCTGAAATTTAAAGAATTTAAAAACGTTTGTTTATAAACAAGTCTTCGATGGTGAAATCTGAAGCATTCAAGAAATTTCAAGCTATCGATAATGAAATTCGAAGCATTTGAAAGAGTTTATTTAAAAAACAAGCTTTCTGTTGTTATGTAACCTTTTTTGCAATTCGAAGAAAACATGCATGTCTTGAAAAATGGGTAGCTATGTTGGTTGGAGCTTTTAGGTTATCCTTTGATCGAGATCTGAATTAGGCTTAGTAATATGAAAGGAAAAAAGATCATCAGGTGAATCACTCATACAACCAGTCTTGGAAGGCTACTATGAAGTGGCCATAAATTTGGAGTTGCCATTAATCATTTTAGGCTAGCTATGATCGAATGCTTATAGAAAATAATATTTCGAGTTATGAAACTTCAAACATTGATTTTTGAGGTCTGTAAGGTCCAGAGATTCATTGATTGGGCTCAAGACTTGGTTACATAAGGGAAAGGATTAGCATTCCTACAACACCTAAAATTAGTACCTGCTAACCATGTCTCACTTTAGATTTAGTTTAATCGGTTTCACTTTATCGTTATTCTGACATAATCCTTTTTTAATAAGTGAATTTCTATGAAAATTGTATATTTGAGTTTTGAAAGAAAATTTAACTCACCTATGCACCTTAAAGGTTTGGGGAACATAGAAATTTTTTATAAAAATAATTTTTGGATTAAATTTTAAAAATTTGAATGTTCTATGTTAGGCACTGGAGAGATGCTAACATGGAATATTGCCTTATAATTTTTGAAAACAATTTAAAAATATAAATGAAATAAACACCATAAAAGAGAAGTGTGTCAGTAAGATGAAAAATAATATAATAATATTACATGATATGTCTTATAATTATCTTCGTTTATTGATGAATAATCGGAATGATAATTTTAAGATGCATTTGAATTCAGTGATAACTTGAGGGATAGAAGAAAAGGTTTTTGATTAGTGAACTCGGGGATTTTTGAGAGAGAAGATTTGGATTTTAAGTGAAATTGAAAAAGCAAGGTTGGAGCATCCCTTCAGAAAGTAGAATTAAAGTATTCACAAAGTTAAAAATTTTAGATATATTTTAAAAGGTTTTGGTGAGAAGTCCCAAGAAGGTCTGGCAGAGAGAAATATCAAGTTTTAAATGAAAAGCGAGGTTGGAGTATTCCCTACGAGAGATGGGTTTGGAGTACCCCGATTGATGAAAATTTTGATATTTATGAAGAAAAAGAATATTTTGTGTCAAAGAGGTATTTTAAAAATAGAAACCAAAAATTTGAACAAAATTTTCTTTATGTTTTAGCCTTGATCCAAGCCTAAAAGGCTTCTATTGTAGTACATGACTCCATGAAGAGTCAATCCGATGCCCTTCAAGACATTTGAACATCCGATAAAGGTGGTTCAGGAAATTGGGTTAATTATATTTTTAAAAACAAGAGATAACATTACATTGTCTTCCTTTACAAATTTATTTCAGGTTTATCCTAAGGCTTCTAGGGATAAATGAGATATTTTTAGAAAGGTGAATCAACGAGGATTAGCATAAAAATATTTCAAAAAAATCCTAGAGAATCATTTTCTAGGTAGAATTAATCTTTAAAGTTGGGTTGGTTTTAGCATCAATAGCATATGTAAGGGAAAAGGGTGTAGTGAAATTTGAAAAATCACCCCAAACTCATTCAAGATTGTTAAATCATGAATGACACCTTTCTAAAAAGAGAATTTCACAAAATTTTTGGTAAAAATATTTTAAAAATTTAGAAAAATTAGGTGATAGGTCGAAACAATCCAAACAAAATACAAATTGTTAATTTTAGGGGTTCTAAATAGTAAAGGTTCGAACAATCATAACTCTTTCATATGGAATGATCCGGTTACAAATGAGACATCGTTAGAAAGTTAATTTGATGATCTTTCAAGGAAAAATATCATAAAATTCTAAAGAAATGTTCTTGGACTCAAAATAAAATTTTGTGAAGTGGTGAGCATAGTACTAGCAGAGTAAAAATAAGGGAGTTTTTTGGTATTTTTGGGTTTCTTAGGACTAAACTCGGGCCAAGGACATCCAAATGCCTGTGATAGAAAGGAATGGGTGAAATAGGCTTCACAAGCTCATTTACATAATCCCAAAAGAGTTTGGGATGATGAAACTGCTCATTAACCATGTCACCAATAAAGGCATTAAGCTCTAGATCAAAGGACTAAACTTTTTAAAACAAGTAAAATTCTATTTTATTTTAGAAACTAGAACTTTTAACTTCATTTAACCATGAATTCAAAGATAGAAAACATGATTTATCCCTAAGATTGGAGGACCAATTTTGTGAAAACATTAAATCCATGCTATTCTCTATTTATTAGAGGTAAAATAAATTTAACTTGGGTTTTTTTTTTAAATTAGATTTTTGCAATCAACAAGCAAACATTTGATGAACACGTTAAGAACAAAATATTATATGCATGAATATGAACATATATGACACATGTAAACAAAAATATGACATTTTAGCAAGGAAAAGATCGCAAAAATGCAAGGAAATGAGTAGTAAGGATACATATTAACTTCATAAATAACTTCAAGAATCATGCTATGAAAAATTATATGAACATCTCTAAACAAGGAAAAACATGTTGGAATTTTCAACATGACATTTTGTTCCATGAAATCTACTAGAATGCAAAAAAAAATGCATGGATATGCTCAAAACATGTTAAGGTGAAACATAACAAGAAATGCATGAACAGGGACTATTGTGATAGTAAAAATAAAACATGGCATGCGTGGCCATCAAAGCATTAAAGGATCATCCAAAGCCGAAGACTACCATAATCAAGGCTACAATAATGTATGAGAATCCTAAAATGGTCATAGTAATATGAAAAGGGTCATTAGGATGATGCAAATGCTAAAAACAAGAAAATAAATAGAGGAAGGGGAGAAAATTTATTAAAAGCTTTAAGCTTTAACCTTTTTTTAGCAATTACTTTGGACTCACTTTTTTCCCTTGTTTAATGTTGATTGGCAAGAAAATAATGAAAAAAAGAGGTTTTTTGTTAACATGTTTATAAAAAGCAGTTTTAAGAGGAGGGATGAATGAAATGAAGGCTTTTAGAAGGGGTTTTAATGGTGTTTTCAAGGAGCTATGTGAATAGGGGAGGGTTTTCAATTTTTCGATAGCTAAAAAATGTTGAGAAAATGCACGAAAATGTGTTTTCTACTGAGAATATGTTTGTATGTTGTGTGTCTAAAGTTCCTTTTAGCTAAGCCAAAGTGGCATATATAGCCATGTGAATATGAAGACAAAAAATGCAAAAAATAAAGGTATTATGAGGTTTTGGTGATGTACCTTTTGTAGGAACAAGGTACTTTACTCAGCTGCCATGCAAACTTATTGGCTTGCTCAGCTAAAATAGTGGATCAAGACCTCCTTATGCTGCTAAGCATTGAGAAAAATGAATCCTACCTTTTAGCAACTTGCATAATGTCATAAAAATTTCCCTTGTCATGACTATTTGGGCTTGAAAATTTTTTTAAAATCCAATCACAAGTCTAAAGCTAAGGCCTAGTATGAATTTTGATGTTTTTTTATGTAAAAACATGTTTAAGTTAGATGTTTAGATCAATGGTGCAAAGGCTGAAAAATGGCTCAAACTGAGCAAAAATGCCTTAGTTTATCAATACAAAGCATTTTGTTTCAATACACAAGGCAAATTTTGCCTTGCAATATCAATACAATAAAGTATGTATCAATATCAAGAATAAGAAAACGTTTCCAGTCTTGAGACTTGAAGACCTGTATCGATACCACAAATGCTTGTATTGATACTCTTGCTTCTGCATTAATACATTTGCCCAAAAATCATAATTTTAGCCACTCTAGCTTGTGTATCAATAAAAATCTTGCATCGATACAAAAACATTTAGTATCAATACCACTCTTTCAGTTAAATACCAAACCCTCTAGTCAATGCTACATGCAAAAATGTGAATTTTTAGTGATGTGAAAGCTTCGTATCAATATCTATGCACCAATGTGATTTGCATGTACTTTAGGCTCTCCAAATACCTCACCTTAGTGGGAAATAATAGGAAACTAACCTGTGCTTATCCCAATGACCTCAAGGGTGCCCAGGATAATGACCTCCGATGCCTTGGATAATAGTCCTAAAAAATATGGTGTTTATAACTTTGATGGTGAAATCCAAAGTATTCAAAAGATTTCAAGCTTTCAACGGTGCAATTCAAAGTATTTAAAGAGTTTTTTTTAAAAGAAATGTCTTCGCTGAAGAAATTTGAAGCATTTAAAGAGTTTGTTTAAAAATAAGTCTTCGATGGTGAAATCTGAAGCATTCAAAAGAGTTTATCTTTAATGGTGAAATTCAAAGCACTTAAAAAGAATTTGCATAATTTTCAAAGTCTCTGGTGGTGAATCCAAAGTTGCTAATGTTGATAACCAGAATAAAATGTCAAAGTTTTTGGTGTTATATCCAAATCTATTAGTAGAGGTTATCGAACTTATGTTCTTCTCACAAATCAAAAACCATACATGATATCGAGAAAAGCAATAGCCATTTAGGTAAGCCAATTTACTCAAAATCAAAGTTTATGTGCATTCTTTCAAACAGATTGAAATTCAGATATTGTTTCTGACCTCTTTGACTATTATGGTTTTGCCCTGGTCAATCTTTCGACTTATATTTTGCCCTGGTTAACTTTTTTGACTTAGGTTTTGCCCTAGTCATTTTCTTTGACTTAGGTTTAACCCTAGTTATTCTTATGATTATTATGGTTTTACCTTGATCATTTCTTTGACTATCATGGTTTCACCTCAGTTAATTCTTTTGACATAGGTCTCACCTCGTCATCTTTGTTAACTATTATGGTTTTGCCCTGATCAATCTTTTTGACTTAGTTTGTGCCTTAGTCATTTTTTTGAATATCATGGTTTTGCCCTAGTCACCTCTATTGACTATCATGTTTTTGCCCTAGTCACTCATATACCATTATGGTTTCACCCTGGTCATTTCTTTAACTATTATGGTTTAGCCGTAGTCAAATCTTTCGACCTAAGTTTTGCCCTGGTCACTTTCTTCGACTATCATTGTTTCACCCTATCAATTTTTTTACTTAGATTTTACCCTAATCAACCTCCTTCGACTTTAGGTTTTCACCTTTGGCCATTTGTTTTCTGATTTTGAATCTTCCACCATTTTAATGCACATTCATTTTTGAAAACTTTATGGCCCAAATGAAAAGACATCTATGGTCTTTGCCCTATTTTTTATTCTCAACAACAGCCAAAGAGGGGTAGCTGCAGACACCTAATTTTGTCCAGACCTCTTTCCCTGATAGTCCTAAATATTTAAGATCGAGAACTAGGTGATCATCCCACTGAGGTTCAACCTCCTCTAAGAGGACTAAGCCTATTCAAGACCTATTTAGTCATACCTAAATGGTCACTCATGCCCGTGATGAAACAATTGCCATTTCAAGGGTCATCAAGAATAATTTTTGAATTAAAAAGATGAGTATTAAGGAGAAAAACTAGTTTTTGACTACCTTTTTTCTTAAATTTTGAAATTTATTTTTGGATATGATATCATGATTAAATTTATCATCTATTTTTAGAACATTTTTGGATTTTTTTCATGAAATTTTAAAAGTCAACTATCATATATTTTTATCAATACTTATGTAGTATCTATGCTGATACTTAACCCAAAAAATATCTAAAATGTTAAAAGAATCTTTATTGGCATTTTATACTATGAGCCATCAAGTTGTCAATTTTGGTTATTAATTTTGACTTTTCCATTATATCACAAGCTTTTTGCTTGTGAATTTTTTTAGTAAAACTTACTCCACGTTTCAAATTTTTATCTTTATTATTTCTTCCAATTAATGTTTTGAGCTGGGTGTTGAATTGAACTCATTTTTCTAAGCTTGGATTTGTTTTTGCGATTTCTTCGTTTTCAAAATATAGAATTTTTTACTCTGTAAAATTTTTTTCAAGTTTAGAATTTTTAAAATTCTTTAAATACTTACATAAAATTATCATAAATTTAGTTTTTTTGAAACACTAATTCATTTTATGAATTTTTCATTTTTTTCAAATATAAATTTCCTTCTATAAGGATTTTCTCATAAACTTTTTTGCAAGTTTGGAAATTTCTAACTCTGTTTTTCACACACAAAAATTCTTCAATTTAGTTACAAATTTTAGAATTCAACACTGGAGATTTTATACTTTTTAAGCATTTTTTATTCATTTTATTTTTAATAGGCGAAAGGAATTTTATATTAATGGGCTTTAAAACCCATAAACTCTCCAAAAAGCCCAACAAGCCTATTTGGATTTTCCAACAAGGCCCATTAACTTTTTTTCACTAAAAAGTTATTATTTTAATTCTTTTGGGTCAAAAATTTTTGTATGGATATTTAATCGCACCTCCCACCTGATTAAATTCTTAATTGAGTTTATCATATGAAATTTTATTTCTTGAATATATAACTTTTAATTTACTACAATTTAATCCTTTCAATTCATTTTTTATTAAATTTTCAATTAAGATTTTTTTCCAATTATAATTTTATTTATTTCTTCATTTTTTAAATTTTATTTATATTTATTTTTATTTTAGAAATTAATATTTATTTAAATGAGGACTAATTTGGTTGGAATTGAATTTTTCCTAACTAATCTATTTTCATCCTAACTATTACATTTGAGTAAGTTTATCTTAATTGTCATAAAGCCTATGGATTAAATGATGACTAATGCATGGTGACTGAGAAAAAAAATTAATTGATCCTTATCTAAAATGTATATCATGATAAAATCAAAACTAAATAAAAAAGGAAAAAAAGCATGAATTTTGGCCAAGGGAGAATTTTATCTCCCTTGGCTAAATCCTCCCCTTATAAATAAGGGGAGGATGTTTCATTTAAAGAATAATGCTTTGATAGCAAAAATTGGCTATTTTCTTAAGCAAATTTACAAGCTTTAAAGGTAGCTTTAATTAGAAATATTTTGATCCTATTCATCTTTTCAAATTTTCCTTTATATTCTTTCCTTTTTGTGAGCTTAAATCATGCTTGTGCTTATGGTTTCGTGGAGCCATGTTTAAAGGCCAAGTATGGAAGCTATGAACAATTTCACTTACTTAGTTGTTTTTATACTTTTAACAACAGTTTGATTTTCATCAAGAAAATATATTTTGGTGAATATAATGCTTATTTTATCATGTAAATATGTTTATGATTATTCTTTGGTATTTTCGTGTGATTTTCTTATAAAGTATGTTTGTATGGCCATATTTTATGATTTCAAACATGTTGATGATGATTTGAGCTTGGTAGAAATTAGGATATATATTTATTTGGTTATTCACGAAGCCATGTTGAAAACAAAATTTTCTTTGGCTGTTTTGGTGATGACTAAATATGATGGTAGCCTATCGTCAAATTTTATTTCTTGTTTTAATGATATTTTGGATTATTTTGTAATGTTTGGAAGTTGTGGGGTCTAAGAATAATTTTCCCAAAATATTTTAGGGCCTTGGATAAGCATTCCTAAGCTTGGCTGAACCTTGTACAAATCATTTGGTAAAGTTTTGATCTTTTTAGGGCCATTTTATAATTATAGAAAATATAAGGACCAAATTTCAAAAATGTTTTCAAGGCCATCAGAGCTTGGTCGGATGCTTTATGGAACATTTAAGGGTGTTTTCATGGATTTTTAACATGTTTAAGTGTTTTCCTACTCTTTTAGCCTTTAGGGGTACTTTTGTAATTTTAAAAAGCTCAAGGGTTGATTTATAATAACAAAAAAAAATTGTTCTAAGGCCAAAAGTGCTCTACCAAATGGTTCTAAGATTATTTGGTAAATTTTCATGTTGTTCTT
>JAQSVH010203731.1:0-15775 GCA_029448705.1 Adansonia digitata
CGTTAATCAGATCTTTTGTGTATTTGTTATACACTGATATTTTTATTATGCTATGATAGTATTTAAAGTATTTTATACTTATATAAATTTTAATATATTAATAATTAATGTTAAATAAATTTCAATACATTTATATATTATGTTGTGTTTGTGTTATTTTTTTGCGTCACATATATTTTAGTTATTTTTCTAAAATCGAGTCTCTGAATATGTCCCTTTCGATGGGTTTATCCTCTTTGTTTGTCAACAACACTCTTTTAATCTGTAATTTAGATTCTAGATCACTGAACTTAGCATTGCTTTTCATATAAGTTACAGATTTTAATTTCATCAAATTACATCAATGAACTTTTTTTACTAATAAATTAAGTCACTTATACTAACTCCGTTAAGTAATTCTAATAAAAAAAACTAATTCTACATACGTGTATAACTATATTTTTATATCTTATTAAGATAATATTTAGCATATATATATGTCATGTGTGTTTGCATAAGGAAATCTCTATTCTCTTTAAAAAAAAAGGTAAATTGAGTATGGGATCAATAAATTAGGCTAGCCAGATTAATTCGAATTGGGTTATTTTCAAGTTTATGAGTTACTTTGGATTCAGTCAATTTGATTTTGGGTTTGGATAATTTTACTTTTAGGCCAATCAAGTTTAACGTTCGAGTTAATCGAGTTTGAATCATTCTGGAGTTGGGTCATTTGGACTTGGGTCAATCAGATTTAACACTAGGTTTAATCAGTTTTGAGTCAATTAGATTTAATATCTGGGTTTATCAGGTTTTATCATTTTGGGTTCATGTCATTTTGAGTTTCCATCTCGAGTTTGAGTCATTTCGAGTGTTAAACCCGATTGACTTGAGCCTGAGGTAACCCTGATCTAGAATGACTCGAACCTAGTTAACCCGAGTGTTATATCTGATTAGCTTGAAACCAAAATAATCCAAGCTTGAAATAATGCAAACTCGAAATTACTCAAAACTGAAGTGACTCAAACCCAAAGTGATTGAAAATTGACATAGCCCAAACCTGAAAATAACTTAATTCGAATTAACCTAACCTGCCAAATTGATAAGCACCACACTTTTCATTTTGAAATTAAACATTTCTTGATATAATTTTTTATGATCATTTTTTTGTTTTGGAAGTAAGCTTGCTTTTTGATTGTATAGGTCATTTTTCTTAACTGTGATCCATATAGAACTTAGATTTAGATACTTTAAAGAACAGGACTTGTAATTAATCTTTATTTATGTGTTAATTATAGAAAAGGATGAAATTTGGATTCCTAAGCATCAAAAAATAAGATATTTGTTTAAATAATTATATTTGTGATTCACTTATGCGTGTTAGAATTGTTAGGTCAACAATTTAAATAACCAACTTAATCTAATTAATTATTTTTCGTACATTTGTTTATACCTTTGAATTGGCTAGTTACCTAAGAAAGTATTAGTAGATTTTTTAACCGATTTCATTTTTACGTATTATTTATTTATAGTTTATGCAATGTCATTTATAATGATTCTCTGTTAGGAAATTGAGCATGGTATATAAAGTATAAAAAATTCAACAAAAAAGTTTTGAAAACTTAACTTCGAGTCACGTTTTTGCTGCTTAATTTCATTTAATAATTCAAATTATTTAAACTTTAAACTAACATCTACATTCATTATCAATATAAATATACGTAATATAAAAGGAATTTGCCAGCAGCATAACTTAAGTCTTCATTCTAATTTATATAAAAATTATAATAAATTCAATGCCCATAATATAAATTACCCTCGTTCAAAAGTGGCCGGCTCCTGCCAAAAAAGTTCCTAGAAATGCGATTTGCATAGTAACCCAATTAAATCTAACTCAAAGTTGGCTTTTCTTTAATGAAAACATCACATTTTAAAAATAAAATAAAGGCAATAGATATTATTATTTAAATTATAAATTTAATATTATATTTTAAAAATAATTATATGAACTAATTAAATTAAATAATAAATTTAATATATATATATATCAAAATTCATAATTTTATTTTAATATTTCAGTTTTTATTTGATTTTCTCTAATAAATGGAATAGTAATCTTAATTTATTCATTGTAAAATTCTTTGGGTTGCCTCTTGCCTCATCACTCCAAAGATGACCTATGCATTAAGTTTTGGCAAAAGATTACATCTTCCACAAATCTAGAGATGTAGAAAGAGTGGTTAAGTTTTAAAAATGTAGTAATTACATCTCTCAACAAAAAATTAGTAATCACAGCTTTCGTTAATAGCTGTATAGGACGCAGACTTTATTTTTAGAAAAAATAGATAAAAACCCTAGCATTTAGACTTTAAAAAAGAAAAAATATAGTTTGCTTGAGGTCCTGGAATTCTTGAGTTGATGGTCCACGAACTACAATCATCCAAGAAACTTTACTGTGCTTCTTGAGTCACCAACCTTAATCCTCCGATGGTGGCTATTACTTCATAATCAAGTGCATGCCACTAGGGCACTCAAATTTCACGCCATGCTCTGATGTTAGTATATGTTATTGAGATTTTCATAAATATATGTTCGATACAAATATATTTAATTTTTTTTAAAGTTTATCCGTATACTTTGAAGATTATAAGTATATTAATATTCAAATAGGTACAAAACAAATGTTTGTTAATAAAAAAAACCTGGATAAGTGATAACATAAATGTTGGTTTCCTAGTAGGATTTATGTGGTTGGTTTTAGCTTTAGCTTCCGGAATGCATTAGTCAAATATGTGGATGATTGATTTAGTTAAAGTGGCACTTCCAATTTATCCCCCCCACAAAAAAATGATCAAATTGTTGACAAAATGGATTGTGACAAATGAGCTTTCGAAGATTTCCAATGTGGAGCCTTAATGACATTCGAGTTTTCAAAGAGAACAAAGCTAATTACTGGTCGTGAATACTGTGAGTGCGCCGGTGAGAGACGTCCAAATATACGGCCAGCTGGTGATTTAAAGACCTGTCGCTTTGGGCTTTGGGGACGTGAGGGACACAAAAGTTTGGGTTTCAGAATTAATTGCTAGCCTATATAATATATAAATCTTTTTACGAGTTAAGTTATTTATTAAAAAATTTAAAATTTAATATTAAGTCAAAATTTAATTAGATATAACTATTTAAATTTACTATTTATATATATTAAAATATCAAAAAATTATTTTTATAAAATATAATTTTATTATTTAAAAAGTGATTCGAATTAATTTAGATTACAAATTATCACACCCAAGTTTGATTTAGCCTTTAAATAGATTTTAATTATATGGGATGTTTTTTTGATCCTTCAATTATTAATTGGTACAATATTTTTTTGCCATCCATCACATTTTAAATAAGACCTTACATGTAGGTTAATTAACATGTATATTTTTAGATTTATATTTCATGCATCAATATTTTATAAATCTTTACATTGTCAATGAATCAGATAATATCACTTAATTAAAAATAAAGTTATTTATTTTTTTAATCTTATAATAAGGCGTTATTATTTGATTCACTGAAAGTGTATAAATATAGACAATATTAATGCATCAAATATAAATACATATTTTTATTACAAAATGGATGATAGTTTACTCATTTTTTTAATATTTGGACAAGGGAGATGAACACAAAAATTTAGAAGGCTAAAAACTCTTGAATTGATCATTTTATTTAGAAAATTCTCTATGCTTTTATTGCATCCAAATATATTCTTAATCTTAAATTTGCACCCAAATAAGATATTAACATTTAATTTGCACCCAAATAAATATTCAACCTTTAGACATAAATTAACCGTAATATAAATCAATATTTTGTTTGAAATAAGAACTTATGTAAGTATAATTGAGGGATAAATGTTTTTATTTGATTCACCGAAAGTGTATAAATATATACAATATTAATACATCAAATATAAACCCATATTTTTATTACAAAATGGATGAAAGTTTACTCTCTTTTTTTTTTTTTAATATTTGGACAAGGGAGATGAACACAAAAATTTAGAAGGCTAAAAACTCTTGAATTGATCATTTTATTTAGAAAATTCTCTATGCTTTTATTGCATCCAAATATATTCTTAATCTTAAATTTGCACCCAAATAAGATATTAACATTTAATTTGCACCCAAATAAATATTCAACCTTTAGACATAAATTAACCGTAATATAAATCAATATTTTGTTTGAAATAAGAACTTATGTAAGTATAATTAAACGATAAATCTTTATTTGAGACAAAAAAAATATAAAAATTTACATAAAAATAATTTAGGAGTTTCTTTGAAATAATATTTTAACAAATTTGGAACCTCATTCACAACTAGATTGCTAGATTGGTTTCATATAAATACCATAAATTGGATTTGATCCATTTATTAGATTTTCTTTTTGATATTTGAAATTGTCTGGGTTTGCTTTCACATAAATGCCACAAATTAGATTTGATTCATTTTTAGATTTTTATTTTAATATTTGAAATTTTCAGGATTTGATCTCTAATTATTAGAATTCAGTATCTAACATTTTATCTATCAACAAATCACTTAGCTGTTAATTATTTTCAGATATTTGTTCCAATGCCATCTTAAAATTTTGGTTATAACATAAGGTAGTGTGTGTGCATTCCTATTATTCCATGAAGTGTAAAAACAAAAAGAAAAAAAATTGTGAAAAATGCTAATTTGAAGCTTATCTTTCGAAGGGCCTTAACTTTATATCATTGTCAACAAAAGAAATGGTTACATATATGATCAATTCAAAACCTCATAAAAGTCAAAATTCTAAAGTTTTCCTTCTATAATCCCCCATTCTAAGTCCAAATTCATTCTTCTAAATTGTAATTTTCATATAATAATAAAGCTTATATCAAATGCATTATAAGATTTAAAAGAATCGAGGATAATTAATAATTTTTTTTCCAAAAAATAGAAGATCATCTTTAAAACTTTTATAGGGACAAAAATTATTATTAATAATCATCTTTTAAAATTATGTCTTTAAAAAAGTTTTGAAAATAATATTATTTTTAAAAATATAAAATTAAAGATGATATTTATCCGCAATACAGCTAATTCAATTTAGAGAGGATATATTTTTTTATCGCTCTTCTTTTTCATCCCTAAAATTTGATGTAATATAGCAAATTTGAAAAAAAATGATTATTTTGAGTTTTTTTCTCTTTGTCAAACGATTTCTTGATGCCAACATTATGCTATATTATTATTGAAAAATCATCTACTATTTACAAAATAAAATATCACTAATAAATTTATTAAAACAAACACTTTTCATTTAATTATTACGTATGATGGGTTTTAAAATTTGATTTAAAAAAAAAAGAAAAATAATTTGTAAGAGTTGAATATAATAATATATATTTATTTTAAAATAATATGTAAAATGTCTAGCATTAATCACATTTTGAATGCTGAAACAATTAATATCATGTAGCTGACGTGCCGTCCCTTCCACTTCAGGGTTTATTTTATTTATTTATTCATTTTATTATTAGTTGTATTTGAATTATTATTGCAAAATCATTGTTTATTGTATAATGATTGTCGTGTTTTTTTTTAAGTAATGGATTCTAATATAATCATTTTGGTCATAATTTTTTTCTCATTTTACATAATTTGCTAGAAATTTAATAATTAATCATTTTAAAATAATTTTTAAATAGTTAATGAAAGACAATATATTCTCTTTTGTATAAAAAATACACTCTCAAATTGTAAATTAAATATATATTATATAATTTACAGTTGTGATGGTTAAACATTCACACTCTAATCAAAGTAAATATCAATGGTAAAAAAAATTAAAATAATAAAATATGGTCTAAGAATTATAGCGGATCGGATATTTATAATTTTTATAATATTAAAATTTGTAAAATTATTTTAAAATTTGAATTAACAAAAAAATTTAAATTTAATAGGACAATGTTTGATTTTTAAATAGAACGTAAATTTTCAATATTTTACAAAAGTAAATTTAAATAATGGATTCAGATATCATAATTCATTATCTGCATGTATAATATGGATTTAGATAATAGATATTAAAATATTTATATTCACATCCACTCTAAATCTGACATAGATAGTAACTATAATATCCGAATTCTAATATTATATAAATTTGCAATATCTAAATCCATAAAAAATAAATAAATAATTACGAATATCTGAATCTAAACTATCTATTATCATATCTAATACGATCTTATAATCTGTATTTATAATTTTAAGCAAATGTTGAATTTGTAATAGGTTTTTTTTTTTTTTCTTCTTATTTACGTACGTACGGTCTTTGAATGATACAATAACTTAGTCATCGATCATAAGCAAAGCAAATCAACATAAGCAAAGCAAATCAAACCAATCGCCAATCTTATCTTTTATCATCGGATTACAACGATGAAGATGAATTATTTTTTTTTTTCAAATGAACGACTATTTATAAATACTCCTTAATATATTTTTTTAATTTTTTGTATTTAATTAATCAATTTCATAAAATTCAAAAAATTATTATAATGATTAAATATATTTTTTTATTTTAAAAATTTTATATCTGAACCCCAGTCCCAGGCGACAGCGGCGACCATGAGGACCCCGCAGCCCTTTATTTTTAGTATTTGTCCGCCGCCTATAACCAGCTACCATGAATCTTGGTAGGTTGGCTTTCAATATAATTGGAAAACGTGGGGCAAGGTAAGCCGCAACACTTGAAAGTTTGAACCTCAACTATAAAGTTGACACAATTCCTATATTTTTATCCTATTTATACAATATTTATGTATTTTTTTACATTATAATAATATATAAAATATTTTATATTTATATAAATTTAATATATAATAATTCATATTATATATTTTTTAAAATATTTATATATTTTATCAAATTAATATTATTTTTCTTAACATATTGTCATATTTGCCTAAAACCATTGGTCTATGGCCCCTTTTTTCCTCCTGCTTGTTATTGGCCTTTGTTTTTAAACTCAGAAATTGCAGAGTCTGCGCCCCTGGGAAGCCAAATGACCGGCTCTTTTTCCTCTTTTAAATTAATATTAATATTTAATTTCTAAAAAAGAACTCAACTTTATTCAATTCAGAAAGAAAATTTGGGTATTCTTGCTTATAAAAATATACAACTTGTATAAAATTTTAAATTATAATAAAAATTTGTTTTTTTATCCAACAAAAGTTTTATAGTAAAAATCAATATGCTACCAATACACTAAATCATTACACGAATAGGTGACGAGTATATTAAACCAAATCAAACCAAATTAGCAAATCTTAATATTATCAATATGTTCGGGGTTGGGTAACAAATTTAAGAGAAAACATTTATGTCAAGTATATTGATACTCCAATTATTTCTATTCACTATCATTTTCTTTTTCAAATTCTAATAGTTTATATCATTATTTATCACCTTGAACCATATTTTTTTCCCTCTTTAATATTTTACCTTGCATGTAGTTACGACAAAATCCAAACCGTTCAATAGATTTCAAATCAGTTTACCTCGAGTAAAGAGGTTTGAACATTGGAGGGGACACGGGGCAAGACGGTGTTTTTTTTTTTTTGAAAGGCAGGTATGGAGCATTGGTAACTGCCTGCTCCATCCCGCCTCGCTTCAGCTCTACTGAAATTAAAATTTTACCTTTAAATATATAATTATTTTTACGTTTTTAAAATTTTACGCTTCAGGATAATAAAGTAATTATATCTTTTAAAAATTTAAACATAAACTTGAATTATGTTTTCTCCCAGCTGCAACTCCTTTTCTTGCTAAATGGTTAAGAAATAGTAAATGGGGAGGAGCATAATGGTAATAGATAACCCACCATCCATGAAGGTGATAGTGGATTTAAAAATTCAACGTTTATAATAAAACGAGGCAAAATAATTTAACAATAAAGTAAAAGTGGATTTTACAATATCCGTTTTACCTCACTCTGACGCTATCCCTAATTCTACATGTTCCATCATTTCAACAAGTGCAATTCTCGATCTGTGTTTTCCATGGTCAAATCACAGTAAATAGTTTTCTTTTAACTTTGCGTTTATAAGAGCTATTTCAACTTAGATACAAATCCCTCATTTCTAACTCTGTCATTCTCAACCTTATCATAGATATTTATATATCGACCACACTAATTTTCTGGTATATGCTGCAATCTGTTTTTGAATTATTAGGTTAAGTACTTAAAAGGCAGTCAACTACTAGAATCATTTCACTATCGAGTATGATTATATGTTAATCGTTATTTTTTTTTAATAAATGTATAATTTATGGACTTAATTTTTAATTTATTTAATTTAAATTTTTGATTAAATTCAAATCAAATTAAATTAATTAATTGTAAATTTTAGTGGTCTTTGGTGATGAAATTTTATACCATTTACTTTCCGATTCCCACATTGGATTGCTGAAAACTAGGTATTCTCTGTCATATCCTTCTTGATTCCAACCTAGAGGAGATGCAAATACCACATAAAAAAATAATTAATTATTCTAATGGAAAATAGCTCTTACCAAATTAAATATACTCCTTAGTCCCTGCGAATGGGAGTATCTTTTAAAATTTTAATTTAATTCCCCTCATTTGGCTAGAAATAATTATTTATTAGCCTACGAAATTGAATGTAGGCCAAAAATTGGGAGGAACTCGATACAATAATTTATTCCAGCTTCCCAATTCTCAGTGCAAGAATCAATTCAAAAAGCCCACCTTAGAACATGACAAAATCCAAAACCCAACTTTGAATAATAATTTAAAATATTATCTTCTTGGCATATATATTTTTATTTTTGGTTAGGTGTTAAGTGGTTTGTTTAAGTTTGTCCTATTTGCTTCAAATAGTAACAAAGAAGCAACAAAATTGAATCTCTTCAAAGAAAAAGTGAAGCATCAAGGAGTGTAAATTTCCAAGAATGAATTATAAAATTTAAGGAAGAAATCGCCTTAGCCATATTATAGATCTGGTAATTCGTATATTCATATATTTTATTATGTAATAATTATATTTTATATATTTTATATTTAATTTGTACAATATTAAAGTCATTGATTTAATTCATGTTATGAGTTAAGTGATACCAATTCAATTAAGAAAACTACATATGACTAAACTAAAATTATAATTATAAATTAAAATTAACGGGTACGTATGTTTTTCAATTTTTTTTAAATACCTATTAACAAAAAACTTCCCTTTAATTTAGTTTTAGATTTTTCTTTAAAATGTAATAATTTTAAAAAAATATTTTTTATCTACAAAGTGGGTATGATAAATTATAGTATAAATTTTAATATGTTAATAGTTTGTATTATATAAATTTTAAGATATTTATAATAGTGTTAGTATTGTTTTTCATTTTTATATTATAATTTACTTTTTTTCATACCATGTGGAATTATATTGTGTCTAATATTGATGGATCTCATGTGCTACATCCCACTTTCTCATTACATGCAAAGCCTAGCAAATGACATTGCCATTAGGGATGGCAATGAAGCATATGACAAAGATGGGAATTGCTTTATCCATCTCTAATTCACTCTTATATAAATATTGAAAACATTCATCTCCATAGATGTTGATTATATCTATAATTACTTAACTTTTTACTTATTATTTTTAATTTAATATTGTAAAAAATATATTACAATTTATTCATGAATATAATTTAAATATATAAAATTCTTTAGTATATATATAATATACATACACATATAAAAGTATACATATATGATTTTAGTATATTTCTGATATATAACTAAAATATAAAAGGAATATAAAAGATATTTAAAAGAGTTAAATGGTAATTTTAAAAGCTACAGAACCAAGTAGATCAAGTATTTACCAAAACTGTCTTGTTTTATCAAATATTCACTTTAAAAAAAATAAACTCCTCGATTAAGGCATATTGGTGCAAAATCTGTGAAACAAATCAGGTTTACTATCTTTAATGTCATGTATGGCAATATCATGTATAACATTGCCATACATGGAAATCCCATGTATGGCAACGTAACCTACGAGATGGCCATACTCGTATGACATTGCTAAACATGGCAATCTCATGTATGGCATGACATTGCCATATTTGGCAATCTTATGCATGGCGATGTGATGTATGATACTGCCATACTTACTTACCCAAAAAAAAAAAAAAGGGGGAAAAAAGCATTGCCATACTTGACAACAGGTGGGAGTTAGGGAGAAAGAGACAAAGAAAGAGAAAGAAAGAACAGAAAAAGAGAGAGATTCCTCCCACCCTGATTCTACCGAAATTTAAAGCTCAGATTTCAATCTAATTCAGAGAGGGGTTTCAAGTCCGTGAAACTCTATAAAAAGGGTGCAAAGGGTCTAGTTTTTACGTAGCAAGGAGAGGCTTAGTTTGGTCGAAAGTTGAGGGAGGCAGAGTCAGAGTTGAAAGAGAGAGATAGAGAAAAATGGGAGGCTGGGCAATCGCCGTGCACGGTGGCGCTGGTGTCGACCCAAATCTCCCTAAAGAAAGACAAGAGGAGGCTAAGAGGCTCCTCACTCGTTGCCTTGATATTGGCATCTCTGCTCTCCGCTCTAACCTCCCTGCCATCGACGTCGTTGAACTCGTCGTATGTTCCCCCCTTTTTTCTTTTACGTTCTTCCCTTCCGTTTAATCCCTTATTTACTCAATGAAACACAAATTTCGTAAATTGGATAATGGAAAGGCATCAGCTTTCACATTTTTCTTTTATATGTTGATGGGTTCCTTTTTTACATCCGTCGTTTCTGGAAATATGATAAAATTTGGATTTTGTTTTGGTAGGTGAGAGAATTGGAAACAGATCCTTTGTTTAACTCCGGCCGTGGATCTGCCCTTACCGAGAATGGCACGGTGGAAATGGAAGCCAGCATCATGGACGGCCCAAAGCGGAGGTGCGGCTCCGTTTCAGGCTTAACAACCGTCAAGAACCCGGTCTCTCTTGCCCGACTCGTCATGGACAAATCACCACATTCGTATCTGGCCTTTTCGGGTGCCGAAGAGTTTGCCAAGAAACAGGTTCGTCCGTAGTTTTGGTCCAAACGCACGATTTAAATGATTTGGAATCTTAGTTTTCGTTATCCACGTGTTGCTTAGCTCAGCCTTAGCCCGTAAGCTTTCGTGTTCTGACGCGTGACAGGCTCCTAGTGAGTTCTTTCTTTAAATTAATGAGTTGGATTTTGTGCAGGGCGTGGAGTTGGTTGACAATGAATACTTCATTACGGAAGATAATGTCGGGATGCTTAAGTTGGCGAAAGAGGCTAACTCGATCCTGGTACGTTTAATTTTCTGCAGTACTTTCCCCTGGAAGAACGACATTTAGGACCATAACGCTAACCTTTTCTAGTTTTGTCTTTTGGCCAGTTTGATTATCGTATTCCGGCAGTTGGCACCTGCGGTGCCGGCGCTGCTTTGGACAGTCCCCTGCAGATGAATGGGCTGCCAATCAGCGTCTACGCCCCAGAGACAGTTGGGTGCGTGGTGGTTGACAAGGAAGGTCGATGCGCTGCCGCCACCTCAACTGGTGGGCTCATGAACAAGATGACTGGAAGGATCGGTGACTCGCCGCTGATAGGTTCGGGGACCTATGCGTGTGACTTGTGCGGGGTGTCGTGCACCGGCGAAGGTGAAGCAATTATCCGGAGCACACTGGCGAGGGAAGTAGCGGCAGTGATGGAATACAAAGGATTGAATCTACATGAGGCTGTTGATTATGCGATAAAGAATCGGTTGGATGAAGGCAAAGCCGGGCTGATTGCAGTGTCAAAGAATGGTGAAGTGGCTTGCGGGTTCAACACCACTGGGATGTTTAGGGGCTGTGCCACCGAGGACGGCTTCATGGAGGTTGGTGTCTGGTAAAATGTCTTCGGGGTCGGGCCCTAGAGGGCTTTGCTTTTGGTGATTTTACTCGTGCTTCACAGTTTCTCTTTCAGTGAATGCCCGAATAAATTAGGAGCTTCCTATCTTTAAGACCGTAATTTGCCAGTATCAATGAATCTTTGACAGGTTGATACTTTTAGACTTTTATTATCAATGGAATTACAAATCTTGAAGGGGATCTTCAATGGGACAGCCAAAAGGCTACCTTTAAGGATTTGTCGGCTGTGGTCCTAATGAAAATAGCCACTAGGAAAGATACCTATTGTTTTCAATTGCATTTTGGCATAACTATGTGTGGGTTAATTCGATATTATAATATGAAACTTATTTATTACCTATTTGGCAATTCCCACTCCCATTTCTGCAAAATTTGCTAAATTGCTATCCGAATCTGAACCTCCACTCGAGTATAGGATCATAAATTTTATGTTTAATATAAATATGTAAAATTTAAAAAAAAATTATATATCTAAAAGACAATATTTTTATAGTTATATATAAATATATACTAGATATAAATATCGAATATTAATATATTAAGAAAATAAAAAATTAGTGTAATCTAAACCTAATTCCACCCCTTGTTGCCCTCTATCAAATTCATCAAACAAAACAAAAGAAAATTTATGTTTTTCATCAAACATTCAAACTTTCCATGTTTCACTTTGTGACAAGATTCCGGATGTAAAACGACAGCTACCAAATGGCCCTAGGGAGACGATCGAGATTCCAAATTCAGTTTGAGCACGACACGTTCTGCTTGGAAAATGTTGAACTAATTAACTATCGAGTCAGGGGTTGAAATAAAAATGGTAAGAAAATATGCATGTATATGGATAAAGTTAAAAAATCAATTAAGAACGAATTTAAAATTCGATTTAATTATTTTTAAAAAAATAATATTTAATAAATTTAAAATTTTAATTTTATCATCGATATTTTTCTTTTAACTCTAAGTTGTGGTTTTTTTTAACTTAAAAAAAAATCCATGATGAACTCCTTGAGGTAAATTTTCATGGACAAAAGTTCAACATTTGTGCTATATAGGAACTAAGGTTTAGAACTCCAAAGAAGAATAAGAGATCATATATTATAAGTTACATGAAAAGGGCATATTGAAGACAGGGCCTGCTATTTCACGTTATTTGACAATCCAACCAATCAAAATGAGTGTAAAACACCGTGTCCTGGTTTGCATCATACCCTGGCATTTGTTTAGTAATTTCATGTCATTTGACAATCCAATCAATCAAAATGAGTCTATAACACCATTTCTTGGATTGTACCATAGCGTGGCATTTATTTAGTGTGCATAATAGTGACTTCCTTTACAATTTTGAGTTTTTTTTTTAATAGATATTTTTATTTATTTTATGAAACATGATTAATTTTATTTAAAATTTGTAATTATTTTATTTTAAAAAATATGTTTATATAATACTAAATTTTAATTTTTTTGATAAATATAAATATATCTTATTACTTATATCACGTATATTTAAATAATTTTTTTTCGTACCTTAAGTGCTCGATGAAAATGATTCATTTTATTATAAGCCACTAGTTTTCCACTTTAACTTGTCAGGATTGAAGTGTGAAAAGTTTCAAAGCACTTATTGCTTATATGCTCCATTAGACTTTTCATCCTATAAGCTATTTTTTTTTTTTCAAAAATAAGATCTTATCCTAAGCATAGGAAATGATGCAAATACGATGACTTAAATTTTAAATTAATCAAATATTATTTTATAAAATTAATTTATAGATTAGCTTTTGAATCATATTTAAATTCTATTAACTTTGTATTAAAATTTTTTACCCATTTTATTAAATTCCCTGTTTTACATTAATTTTTTTAAATATTTATCGAAAAAATATAAAAATTCTCACATTGTCATCTCTTATACCTGAATGTAACTTATATACTATATTAAATCTTAGTCTTATAAATTAATTTTTTGAAATCTGATTTAAGTTTCTTTCAACTTTTACAATACATTTTTTTAAAAAAATTATCATTTCTCATCAATTAAAGTTTGCGACATCATATAGATCCAAAGTCCCAAGGAGTCCAAATACACTTTGTTTTTCTTGCTGTTGTTTTCAATATTTGTAGTGAAAGAAAAATTTAGTTAAATGAATATAATTTCCTACACTATCATGGTGGCTACCAATTAACATGATTCCAAAAAGGAGTTGAATCTTGGACCAAAATACACTAGGGGTAGGTATTCTTTTCCTTTAAATTACCTAAACTTTCCCTTTATCCAATCAACATTCATGACAGAATCTTTCACCAAACCTGCCCTCCAATCAAAGTACTTCAATTTTTCCAGCTTTTGTTTTTTTCTAAATATCTTTTCTTTCTTTTCTTATGCTTTTCCCCTTTAATTTAATAATAATTAAAGAGGGCATCATTAAAAAAATAAAATACTACCCTCTTTGGTATGCTTATTTTATGTGGACCTGCAGTTTTCAAAATGAGTTAAATTAAATATTCAAGATTCATGGCAGAATCTTACACCAAATCCTAGTAATTTTAACCACTTATTTTGTTTTCAAAGTGAATACCCTTTCTTTTTTACATCTTTTTTCTAGCCTACTTTGCTCTTCTTCTTTGACTTTGTGGTTGGTAGTAGATCCGTCTTGGATTATGATTCATTTAATAAAAAAAATATTTTTATTTAAATTTAATAATAAAATTTAATAAATATATAAATATTCGTATAAAAATTTAATATTTTTTAAATAATGAAACGAGATTTCAAACTTCAATATCAATCTAACCCAAATCGGATTTGAATAAGGAAAATAAAAATTTTTTCGGACCTAAACCTAGCTGGGCTTATAACACTAAATATCAGTTCAAGGTTATAACAAATGAAGAGGTGAAACAAGAAAAGGAAAAATTAAACTTGTTAAAATGATTTAATTTAGAACAACTGTTAAAATTCAGGCTTTTCTACTTTTAAGAATTTTTGCTGCAATGAATGCTTATTTTTCAACCCCTAATTCATGGTTTTGTACAAAAAATAAAAGTTCACTAATGAATTCATTCTAGACTATGCATTTGTAATATACGGGATTCGGATGTTTTCCCCATATTATATGTATCGGATTTTGATTGTCACCCATTGATCTCTAAACATTTATGTTGCTCTGATTCTTTATTTTGATTTTAAATTATTTACATCTGACACTTATATTTTACATTTTTTTAGATATAGCTATTGAAGATATGACACTCCCAATGCATAAAATAAACTTACATACCCATATTAAACTTAACCATGCTTGACCATCACGTTCGAATTTGATGAACAAAGCTAACTAGAGGCATTGTAAATTGTCAGTCTTTTAAGACCCGAAGTGCAAACAAAAAATTATTATTAAGAAACAAAACAGAAGAGTTTGGACTTCGGATGCACTTGAAATCTCAGATTATTCACATTGGACAATCACTTTTGTTGGATTTTGAAGTTAACTGGCCATTTTAATCACCACAATGATAAGCTGAAGATTGATTCCTAGCAGCAATTGAAGAACCTCTGATTATCTGTTCATATAAATCCCTTTTTTCAACCTATACGTATCTGAAAGTAATGATCATCCAGAGACATCTGAAAAATTGGGAAATTATCAAAAAACGAAGAACAAAACTTGAAAACTTGGTTGGTGGGGAATCGTTTGGTCCGTAATGGGGTGGGTTTGAACTGAAGGAATGAATCCGCCAACATCTCCCCCAGTCTCACCTGTGCTGGAGTGGTGAGATGTAGCCCATCTGGTTCGAGTGGGAGCCCCTTGGCGTCCACGCATTC
>JAQSVH010203752.1:0-12825 GCA_029448705.1 Adansonia digitata
GAGATTACCGCAGGAGTTCATGGATTGGATGGTTGGAAACCGAGCTGTCATGTCGCTGTCAGACTTTGTAAGGGCTAAGGATTGCATGCGGTGCCGTGCGGTGGGCGGGTTTGGTGAATAATAATAAGTCGCCGTCGACCTTATTGTTGCCAGTTGCAGGGGACTGTCAATCATAATTGCATGTGCAGGAATGTTGAGGATTGTTTTGCTGTTTGTGTTGTTGTTCTTGCCTTGCGTAGACTTTTCTCAATGTCTTTCCCACTTAAAGCTAAGCTAAAACTTTTTTAACATACTTTAACTTTAATCTATTACAATATGCGAAGCAAATCCTCCTCAAATCTATAGATTTCTTTAATTGAGGTTTGTCACGCGGTCAAATTTTTTTGGTCAAGAAACAAAAAAACAATCTCATTAATTTAATCATATATATAAATCGTAGGCTTATAAGTATTTTTCGTCGCAGTCCAATTTCAAACCGCCTAAAGTGAATACTACTGGTGTGGTGGCTCTTCCATTGAGTGACTTGGAAGTTGGACACGGACATGGAACGACAACTTGACCCACAACAGTTGGTCCAAAAAAGCCTGTGGCTACACCAAGTGGAAGATGATGAGGAGGAAGAGGTGGACGTTGGCCTTTTAGACAGGCACTCAAGGCTTCCAATCGATGGGGTCGGAACTACTCCTGCTTCATCTACTGCTGCTAGTGCTAGCCGTGAGCTTCAGCCTGCCGAGACTGCCTCCGCCCATGCCAATGTAACTACAATTGAACATTCTGGCCAGGAAGAGGAAGAAGCAGCAGTAGCAGCATCATATCGTGGTCATCGACAAGTAGAGGTGGGCGGTGAGCACAAGAAGGACGAAGTTGTGAGTGTGGAAGGCCATGGAAACAGCGTTTACTTTGACGAACGTCAAGGTACCTAACTTTCCCATAACCATTCTCAGTACTTATCGGTGCATATTAGTATCGTACATTCATATCCATGACTTTTGTATTGGTTGACTCTTCTTTAGTTCTCATACGTATTACAACGATTGGTTCATCGCTGTATGATCCCAACGAATCTCTTCTCCTTCCCCTGTTTAATGTTTACCTTCTTCAAGGTTACCCTTTTTACTCACTGCTCTATTAATGCCAAAAGAAAAAAAGCTGTCTTGCCATTGTTAGCGACTTGAAGCTCGAATATCATGTAGAAGTTAACGAGGACCGCGAAGTTTTTGTTTCTTGTGGCCCTACATGTGACTGACAGTTGTACCTTTACATTTATTCACCATTCACGGATAAAATTTCTTTTTCAATATATCACATAATTTCCTTACTACGAATATAACATTAAAATTTTGCATAAGATGTCTGACAAAAGCTAATTAGTGAAGTGCCTGCTCCATTGGGCTTACCTTTTATTTTTAAAAGATTGAAGCAGTCAGCATTTCAAGGATGTCCATAGAAGACGGTTTAATTTTATAAACTCTAATTGGTGATTTAAGAGCTTCAATTTAACCTATTGCCGCCATGGTCAAAACCAGTGTCATCTATATTCACATTTGAGATCACTTGAAATGGAATTTTGTTTTTGTCTTGTTCGCTTACTTGTTTCATCATCGTAGTCCTCTGTTCTATCTGTTATTGGTGGTGAGAATGCCATTGTCTTTTCGTTGTTTGTGGCTGAAGGAAAATGGAAATGTCGCCATTGCAATTGGACCCACCAAGTTGGAAGTCCTTGCATACTTGATGTCCAGAATCCTAACCGGTACTTGCACAGGGCGATGGGTACCAAAACTTTAAATCAGTGGGGACCGAGTTTCTGTTTAGAAACTAAAGGTCAGTAGATGCCAAGAGTTCATGCAGGGATGGTGGCAGTGGCTGTTGGTCAAAAATGCTGAACCTTGTCAATGGATTATAATAGAGATTTGTGGCAGGCTCTTTTCTTTCATTATAGCTTGCTGGTGTTGTTCGTGTTCATCTAAAATGTTAATCGCCTTAAAAGTCGACCAGTTGCTTTAATTTTACGATGTTGGGGATCTCTTGTTAGACAATATCTTCCTCGATTACTTAATTTTTCCTACAACAAATATTGAGCCTCACTTTTAGATAATATTATTATCTGACATATTTATTAAATTGGAATGTTTATATAAAAAAAAATGCTAGACCACAGTTACATAACAAAGTGTTTATCTGTTGCATGGTTGCAGGCACTGAATCCATCACTGGAATCTCTGAAATGCAATCTGAAATTCCAAAAATCCCGAACATGGAAATCAATCAGCAAAGGGAGGAAAATTTAGAGGATCAGAGCATTTCTGGTTTAAGCTCCGCAGTGGTTGAACGTGTACATGAAGAAGCAAATACCAGTTTCAAGCATTTCGAGAATGAGACGAAAGTAGATACCAATGTTGACTTATTTGGAGATATTGAAGAGGATTTGATGGAATTAGATGTTGAAAGGGTTTTGGCGAAACAAAATACACATGATTTGTACTGTCCAAAGTGCAATTCTTGCATCACACGAAAGGTTATCCTTATTGGAAGAAAGCCAAAATTTTCAAAAATCCACAAACCGAAGCGTGGGCAAAAGTTGGATCCGATTCTTAACTCTGCAGGTCTTGGTCGCATTGATGACACACCTGAAACTCATTCAAATGTTAGTCCAGTAGCGGCAAATGATGAGCAAAATAATGGTAGAGAACAAGAACAAGAAGCATTCAGCTGCTTATCGTGCTTCAGCATTTTCATTCCTATAGGTATCGTGTTACTTATGTCGCATAATCAACTAAGTATCTTGCTAATCATTAGAGTAGAAGCAACTATGGATGGTATAAATATCTACGCATAAAATAGTAAACTCACATGTTTGCAATGTCTATTTTGCTGCATGCTTGTTTGTTATTTGTTAATCAAATATATTTATTTTAACTCGACAAATTTTAGATCATTACTATGTAGGGTGTTACATGGATATGAAACCTAATTTACTTTTAAATCTTGAAGGAAATGGTTGCTTCAAGATCTTTCAGTTCTTCAGACGGGGGCGACAGAGTGACCACACGCCAAGGCTGCAAGAGATAAAAGACAGCGAAAACACTCCAAGACCAGTAGAGATAAGGCAAAGGGAAAACATACAAAGTCCACAACGGATAAACCTGAGTGAAAACACACAAAGTCCTCAAGAGATAAGCCAGGGTGAAGACACAGAAACTCCTCCAACGGTTAGCGACAATGAAGACGTACAAAGTTCTCAAAAGGGAAGTCGCGATGCGATCATTAATAGTCTTCAACATAAAAACTGTAATGAAGATGCACATGAACCTCAACATATAAGCCACAATGAAGATACACAAAGTCCTCAAAAGAGAAGTCACAACGCGAACATGGATAGTCCTCAACATTTAAGCTATAATGAAGATGCACAAAAACCTCAACTTGTAAGCCACAATGAAGATACACAAAGTCCTCAAGAAATAAGCCGCAGCCAAAATATACAAAGTCATGAGGTCATAAACCAGAATGAAAGCAAGAAAATCCCTCAAAAGATGCCTACAGCTAGGACAAATTGGATTTTCTCTATTTTTGCATTTCCTAAGGCTAAGGAAACTGTTGAGAAAGGTATGGTTTAACTTTCCAGTCATTAAAAGATGAAGTTCTGTTATTGTATGCCTATTTGTTGATCATTGTCTTCACCTCTTTTATTATTTACCTTTCCTATTTGTTTGGAGTTTTTTAGTTGCTTAGAAGGTTTCAGATAGCCTTGGAATTGTTATGTTGATGTTTTCCTCTCTGTTTCTAATCTTTTGTTGTCACTAGAGCCCTTTTTTAATTGAACTAAAGTTCTGTTCTTTCAAGTATTTCGTGTGCATTAGCTTGATAGCTGTCTTTTTAGACTACGTTAAAACTTAGTTTCAAGGGGTCTTGATAATTGATTTACCTCTTTCTGTCTCCATCAAAAATGGTTCAGCGTCTTATCATTTTGGCTAAGATCAGGCTGTTTGTGCTTGATATGGAATATTAGAATATTCTCTTAGACTTGATTGGGATAATCTACTACCGCTATCTTCGTTTGAAATGTAAGCTTTTTTCGTCTTTTAGTTTTCCATAGTCTCTCTCTGTCTCTCTCTTTCTCTTGATTTAATGAGTTGAATGTGAAAATGCAAAATCCTGCTGAATGGTGTATATTCCTTCTTTCTTTTCAAGTATAGAGGAACTTGATTTGTGCCTCATATAAAATGTTTCTCCTTTTCAAGCTGCCCATGCCTCATCAGTACAAAGTGCAGCAGTGCCAACCCCATCAGTTATCAACAGGAAATATATAGATGGTGCAGCTATAAAACCCAAAGAACCTGGAATAAGCAACACAGTTTCTTCCACAAACAGCTCTCTACTTGACAATGTGACTGATTCCATGAAGAAGAAGCCAGATGCTGAGATATTTAAGAGAAATGTTGGTATGTGAACGTTTGTGGGGCTAAGCATGGAAATAAAACTGCATAGATTTTCTTAAAATTGTGGAGTTCTCCAATAGTTAGTATGCTGTGTTTCTTTTAAGATAATTTTACTGTTTAAACCGTCCTTTTAATATTAGCTTTATGCAGAAATGACATCTATAATTAGATACTTACCGAAAAAGTCCTTTGCACCTGGCATTGTTATTCACTTGATATAACCTGCTCTTTGTCAACATGTGAAACGGAAATTTTAAGGTCAAAGTTATTCATCACAATATTTATCTTTTGGACTCATAAGTAAGTCTCTTTGAGGTATTAATCCTGTTAAATGTGTGTTTCTTTGCTCTTAGCATGTATTGACTCGTATACTAGATTGTTTTAATGCAATGTATTGCACGTTAAATTCATACAATTTCTGATTTTTCGGAATCTTCTGACATTGCAATATGATGCAGGGGACAATGAGATTAAGGATCTTGAAGCTGGGCTACTTGAGCCAACATCCAGGACGGAAGTGGCACCTTTGTCTGGAAGAAGAACCCAAACTGAACGTAGAGGTGCTGATGCTGGTGAAGCTCATGAATGGGAAATTCTGAAAAGCATTGTCTATGGTGGATTGATTGAATCAATAACAAGTTTAGGTGTTGTGTCTTCTGCAGCAGGTGCTGGTGCTGATACACGTAAGTAATCTATCTATCTTCCCTCTCTGCGGATTACATTAATGTCTGAGTAGATGCATATTTTGTCATATTCTCTCATCCCTTATTATCATATATATATATATATATATATATATATTCAAAATCTGGGTTGCTTTCAGATTTATATGCCCTGTATTAAACCAAGCTTTTGCTTTGCTATTGCAGTGAATGTTTTGGCTTTGGGATTGGCAAATCTGATTGGAGGACTTCTCGTCATTTTTCATAACGTAAGTTTTTTTTTTTTTCCCTGGTGACTTATATTCATTGTTTAGAATGATGCATGATGAAATTTAAATTTGCCTGTTCGTATTGTACATTTTAATCTGTAATAAATACTATTAATATGTCGCCAATCTAAAAGTGATTGTACAGAAGATGGGAACTGCAAGCCGACAAAGATCAGGATAGAATTTTTGTTTTTTGTTTTTTTGTTTTTTTTTTAAATTCCAAGGCTCTTGTTTTCATTCTAGTGTTTTGTCAGTATGCATTTTCATAGTTAGACCCTTAGATCTTTCTTGGTTTTCAGTTCTGAACAGGCTTTTGCAAATAGCTGCTTTAGAGTTTTTATTTACATCTATAAACCGTAGCTATTTATTTTCTGGCAACTAGACTTCTACTTAAACTTTACAGCTTAGAGAACTGAAAAACGATCAACCTCGTGGAGCTTCCACCGAAATCAACGTTGAGGAAGACCGGTATCAAGCGCTGTTAGGACGGAGACAGAATTTTGTACTGCATGCGACAGTAGCCATTTTATCATTCCTCGTTTTTGGCTTGATTCCTCCTGCTGTCTATGGCTTCTCATTTCGCAAGAGCGATGATAAAGACCTCAAGCTTGCAGCAGTGGCTGGTGCTTCTCTGGTTTGCATCATTTTGCTTGCACTTGGTAAAGGTCACGTTAGAAATCGAACTTATTTCCGAAGTGTATCGTATCATGTCGTCCTTGGGATCACGGCTTCTGGCATCTCGTACCTAGTCGGTGAACTAATCAGGAAACTCCTCGAGCAGCTTGGTTTGTTTGAATCCAGTTCAGCAATCAGCGCGCCATTTTTGGAGACAATACCAATGGAGGTGGGACGGGCATCCTATTGAAGTAATTCTTGGGATTGAATTCCATGGCATTTTGAAGAAAATGATGCCATGAACATCAATAGTTAGTCTCATTACTTATTTATAGTTTTTGTTGTTGGCATCTATATTCTCGTCGGTACCTTACATTTAGCTTTGCTGCAACCAAGAAACCTGTTAAAATAAGATTTCCTAACAGGAAATTGAGAATAAACATGGTAGACATTTTTGGGTGTTATTTTGCTTTTCTGCAAACTTTTTTTTTTCTTTTCTTGGTATTAATCGGGATTGTCAGTATTATCTCTCGTTTCTACTTTGGGTTGTTGGCAGCTTGGAATGGTCTGTTGAGAATTCGAAAATGGAGAAATGAGTCTATAAATGAGGTTAAATTGGACCATTGAGTTACAACCTATAATGGATCGTGATAATGGTAGATAGAGTGGAGCAAGAATGTATTGGCAACATATACGGTGGAGCAGGACTGTATTGGCAACGTTTGGGCTTGGATAAGCTTAGGGGTTTGATGGACTCGGTACATCGAATTCTTTCAGCCCTTTTCTTTGCCATGATATCAAATATTTGCGACTAATTTATGAAGAAAATATTTTGACATTGAAATCTTTTTATATCAATCTCGGCTTCACTGGCAGCTCCAGTATGTAACACAAGTAGGGGCATTAAAGATGATACCTGTGAGGCTGCGTCATTGAAGTGGTCAAAACATACTTTTTTGATAGTACAAATTCAAACATCAAATTCAAAATTACAAATAAAAGCCAAATTATAAATGATACATAATTAAAAGAGACATTGCAAATCGCAATCACATTGATATCCTAGAACCACACGAAAAAGCAAAAGAGGGCCAGCGCAACATTATTTAATCGAACGGTAGGGCGTGGGTGCTTATGGTTATATGGCCTGTGTTGTCCTAAACCCCACACGATCAAACGACGACATATGTTTTGATAGAGAGACATTAGAAGAAGAAAAACTTTACGCTGAAGTATCTAGTTTTGTCACTTCAACAAATGATATGATGATTGCTGGGGCTAGAAAGCTTGCATCGCTTTAAGATTCTGGGTCCTGACCTGCCGTGGTGCTTCAGTCTCTTCCTCTCTCAGCTTCACCAAGCTGTAGGTGCCTGCACCAAACATGGCACCCAGCATGGGTGCTATCAAGTATATCCACAATGCCTTATAATTTCCTGCTGCCACTGCCGGTCCCAAAGTCCTCACCGGATTCATCGAAACGCCACTACTTGGCCTGCAAACACTGTCAAACAAAACGTTTTTTTCATAAATTATTATTATTTTGATTACAATTTCTCAGTTACTTTTTTTGAATGACACCAAAATCTATTCTTTCTATCAAACGTCTTGCTGTCGAGTGTCGACCTATGCTTAGCTGCTCTACATATAGATTTTCTTGCACTTTCCTAAGAACCAAACACCATTTTTTTTCCTTTTGAGTTCGTGGGTTACTGCAAAAATAAAAGGCATTCGATTGCAAGATTCTTTTACTATAAAGGGCATCATTAAGTTGTCATAGTACCCAATTTTTCGGGGTTCCGATTAAACATTTCCGATCACATCTTCCTTAAAAGTGGTCTAATTTCTTATATTTTTGGAAAATTTTTTTCAAGTAAATGTCCCTGATAATAATAAAAGAAAGAATGATGATTCAAAATTGTAACATATTCTCACAATTAAAAGCTTCATTGTCATTTAGAATGGAAGATTTTTCGATTTTGAGTTGATTTATTGTGTCTGTTTTGTGTGTTTGGAAGATTGAAAAGTAAGGGAAAAAAAAAGAAACCTAATTTTAAGCGAAAATTCAATATTTAATTTTGTAAATTTCAGCATTCAAAAATTTACATTTATTGTTAAAGACATTAGATTTTATTCATTAATTATAAGATATTAAAATGTGATTCAGATAACGTATCAAATATAAATTCAATTACATTATAAATTAAATTTGATTAGAGGATGACAAAGTTGATGTTCGAGTAAGCCATCACATGTAATAGAAGGGCGTACCAACATGGTTTGTTTGATGTCCAGTTACCAATATTTTCCAATAAGTTAAAAAATAATAATAATAATCTCATTATCTTAACCGCCTATTAAAAGTCTTATATACATATACATACATACATATATATTATGCATTGAATGACAATGAAAAAAATTGTATATATTGAGTTGACATTATAATACATTATCAGAGATTATTTTGATGATTATTGTTCTTATTAAAGTAATGAACATTATTTAAAGAGTCATAAATACAATTATTCCTATTAAATTAATATCATGAATGCATCTTTGACACTTGAATAAAGTTTTAAAAAATAATTTAAAGATTTATAACAAAAATAAAATATCTATATACCATTTGACATTTCCTCACCGTTAAAATTCTACAATTTTTGCCCTTAAACCAAAATAAAATTTAACAAGCACAATCTTCGTTTGGAAGAAAAAAAGAGGTGAGATAATTAAAGAATATTACGATATATTCATCTTAAAGCGTGGATAGAAATAGTATTAAAAAAATGAGGTTGAGATAAAATAAATACTAAACCAATTAAATCTAATTAGGACTTGCTTTAAGCGTAAGCAAAATGGCTTAAAAAAATAATTAGAACTTCGGATGTGCATTGTGAAAGAAGAATAAATCTAATCTTAATTCAGATTGATTTAAAATTTTATTTTATTATTTTAAATATTATTTTTATAATTAAATTTAAATAAAATATATTTTATTATTAAATGATAATTTGAATCAATTTTATTCAATTATAAAAAAAAAAAATTCAATACGGGTCGGAGCCGTCGAGGCTTGGACAGGTCAAAGGAGAAGTTCGACAAGGGGCAAAGTAAAGAAGCAAACAAGTACTTACCCAGCCACGGGAATGTTAAGCCTGACAGTCGCCGCAACCGCTAATCCCGCCAGCTCTCCAGCCTGGTCAATGTTCATGGTAATATGGTAATTTTTTTCGATGATAAAGTTGAATCTATCTAAATAAGACTAAATGCGTTGATCTGGATGGTAAAGTAGAATCTCAATTCAAGTATGTAAAAAAAAATGATTATGATAGGTAACAATGATAATGTACCGCTCGGGTGTCAGTGGCCACGGTGGTGACAATGAAGAAGGGATTAGAAGTAATAAGGAACTCGAGTGCAAAAGCTTGTCCATAGTTGATGGAGGGGACGGTGACGCTGCCGGACATGAAGGGATGAAAGACTCCCTTGAGAGCGAGCAAAGCACATATGGGAGCCGAGACCTGAGCTGCTACGTAGGCTGGGACCTGAGCCCGTGGGAAGTGACGACAAGCAGCAAATGCAATGGTGAGGAAAGTGTTAAGATGAGCCCCGGAGATGTGTCCGGTCATAAAATTATTATCATCACCGCCTATCAGCGTCTCCACCCCATTATACTTTTGGTTCACTATCGCCCCGCTGTGGAAAAATGCAAACCCTCCGCTTGCAACTGGCTAATAGACCAGACCTAGTAGACCATACGTTTCAGAATGATTCCTTAGTAGTGTAGAGAGTAATTAGAAAAAGGCTAACTCTGATACTGTTACCCTCCAATATAAATACGACGAACTTTGCATCACCACGCAGCAGCTGCAGCTTTTTTGAGAGTCTGACATATCCTGCGTGGCACTTCCTAGCATCTTATTGGGTTTGCATTTTGATTTGATCGATTACTGGAATTATCATTATTGTTATGCTAGTGTCAATCATGGCCTCAAATCACAAACTACATGAATACATGGCCACCATTGGATTCGAATAAAACCCGATCCAGTGTCAAATTAACTTTGGGCTTTGGCGGATGGTTCGGGTCAACAGAGGTTCTTCCCACCCCCAACTCTGACGAAAGGAACACCCCCCCCATGCCCATTTACGTGACAACTAACTTTATTTGGGCCTACAACTACTTCCCAATCAACTTCTTCATGCCACAACAATGCCCATAGTGTGCGTCTTGTGTATTAATTAAAGCATTGAGCTGTTCAATCAGTCATATAAGTATTTTAAAAGTAATATTTAATAAAACTTAAATTTTGAATTTTTATGTTTGTAATTTTTATCTCATACTATAATTTTCTTTGTATATAAAAAAACTGTTTTTATTGATAAAAAAATTATTTTCTGTTCATTTTTTATCTGATTTAGATTTTTTATATTAGCCAATATAATAGTAATTGTAGTGAATTTCTTAGTATAAAGTCAATTTAAATTGTGGGTGAGTATTTTATTCACTACTTGTTTTAGTAGTATATTTGAAAATAAGTTAGATAATAGTAAAGACGAATGCTCGAACAGTGAGTTAACTTGAAAATGTGGGTCGACCTAACGCGTGAGAATTTCAAAATTTATGGGCTTTGAGATATATTTCATTCCCTCCGCTCTCGTCGCGCAAAATTTTATGACCTAACACGTGGACCGAACTTGAGTACTATGGGCTAATGTTGCACCCTTTTTGACTTCTGAGATTATTTGGGCCTTCTTGGGTTCTATTTGGGACAGTAAATTTATTATGCCCGTGAGGCCTTTGGGCTCGGCTCTTTCCTTCTCTTCAAATAAATAAATCCATAAATAAATAAAAGGTACGCGTTTTCGTAACGTCTCAATCGCCTGTCCATAAGATTGCAGCATATGCAAAGCAAAACTAAAAGACGAAAGCAAGGGTCAGAGTTATGACATTGCCGCGTTTTTGTCATTTTTAGAAAAGGCAGAGGATGAAGGAATCAAAGTACATAAATAAATAAAACATTCAAAATCCAATTCATCTGTCAAATGTGTGTTTTTTTTTTTCTTTAACATTCCACTTACAGTAAAATCTTGTCCTAAAGATTTGAATCATTATTTTTACATGTGCTAAATTTCCACACGATTCTCCTTTTTTTTTCCCCCTCCAATTTAGGGCACGCATTCCGGGAAAAGCCCTGATTTTTTGACTATGCAAATCTACTTACAAGAGAAAAGGGGGTTCTAACTATGTATAAACAAATTAAATTTTCAAAACAAAACGCCCAATCAACATGGTTGTCAATGTTAGCATCCATTTGTTACTTGTGGCAAACCTTGCCTGGTGAGAACAGGGAGTCGATGCAAATGATTTTCTCCTTCATTATTTGCATGATTTGCGAAGCGGAAGGCCTGACAGTAGGAGACTCGTGAAGGCAAAGTGAAGCAATTGATAGCATAGCCTTAGCTTCTTCCAAGTCAAACTCTCCAGCCAGACGTGGATCCACCAATTCTGCCACTTTGACCTCGGCCCCAACCTCGGTTATGTCCCTTAAATTGGGTGCCACTATTGACGTCAATAATTGTCCATTTTCTGGACAAAAGGCCTCCATCCCAGTAACAAGTTCCAAAATAATAACACCTAAGCCGTAAACATCGTTCTTTTTGGAGGCGAACCCTGTCCTCAAGTAATGAGGGTCAGTGTAACCTGGTGACCCTATCATTACTTGCTTCGTCCTCGAAGAACAAGATGGTGGCATCACCGCGGAAGAAAAACCCATCTTTGCTGACCCGAAATCGCAAAGCTTGCAATTAAAATGCTCGTCCAGCAAAATATTCGAAGCTTTGATGTCCCCATGAACTATTTGGAGGGTGCATTTTTCGTGTAGGTATTCGATTGCTTGAGCTAGTTGGAAAGCTATGACCGTGCGGGTTTTCCATGGCAGTACTTCCCTATTCCTTTCGTGTAACTTCTCTTGTAAGTTTCCATTTGGGACGTACTCGAACACCATGGCCCCTTCCTCTGGAAATACCAAAAGTCAAAAATTAAAAAAGTTTCAATTAATAACTATTCGTTTCGAAAGTAATCATAAAGGACTTCTCTTTTCCTTTTTAAAGAGTAAAGCAAAAGGCTCAAGCAACGCACCTAGATCGTCGCAGTAACCAAGAAGCTTAACGATGTTGTCGTGATGGAGTCGGAGCAAAATATCCAGTTCCTGTTTGAACACTTGATTTAGTCGATCACTACCAACATGGATCTTAACTGCTCCTTGACTGGAACCAGTCAAGTTAGCCAAGTAGACATTGCTAAACCCTCCCTGACCAATCACACGGGAGAAATCATTAGTCAGGTCCTTGATCTCGTCCCACCTGAATTTCCTGACAAACCCTTCCCCTTCGACGCCAGAAACATCTTTTCCCTTGTTTTGATCAGGCTGAGTGGTAGGCGTGGGTCTACCGTGTCGGAGTTTCCTGAGTTTTAGAAATCTGAACAAGAACCCCATGGCAAAAACCAAGGCTAGAAGCAAGACGAGAGAAGCAGTGACGACAATATCGATCCGAGGGTGATTGTGAGGTTGGGTAGTTTTCAAAGAGGGTGTCGGCGGATCACTGGAAGTGTAGGAAACAGTGGAAGGGAATGGGTGGGAAGCGACGCAGAAAGTGAGTGAAGAAGATAAAAGGAGCATTGGTAGAAATAAGAAAAAGGATGGGATGGAACAACAACAGCAGTACCAGAAGACAAATTTTGAAACAGCCAAAATCCATCCCCTTTTAACCTTAGATTTGTCAATAGTCAAAGGTGTAGCCATGGGGACGCACACAATCCGACAAAGCTCGATCTAA
>JAQSVH010203816.1:0-15769 GCA_029448705.1 Adansonia digitata
TATTTTGCATTATTAAATTATTTCTTTATTAGGTATTTTCTATTTTGCATTATTAAATTTATTAGGATGGATCACCTCCATTAATTTTTTGTCCATTAGTTATTCTATAGTCTGTTAAATAGGAAATACTTTATAACCAAAAAAAAAAAAAGAAATTAAACAATCAGATTTCTAGCCAAAATTAAAAGATTCATTTTTAAATCTTACAATTAGTTATCTTAGAATCTTTTAAATAGGAAGTACATAATAAAATAACTTAATCAACCAGATTTTTTAGCCAAATTGAAAAGATGCAAAATACATATTTATTTTTAAATTTAAAGACAATAAAAGTAATAAAAATGGAAAGTCTTTCTTTTCAAATAAATAATATTAGCATTACAAAAGCACAACTATCTCAAGGTTGCTTCCAAAGTAATTTTTTTTATGAGTCCATATTTTATAAATCATACTTGAAATTTTTAAATTTTATAATTGACTTTAAAACGTAATAAATATTTTTATTAGATTAATTTCATTATCTTTTATTATATCTTATAAGAACATGTGTTATCTTATTAAATCTATCAGTAGAAATTTTAAACTCCATTGATAACAAGAAATATTATATTTTAAAAAAGAAATTATAAGTTAAAAATATAAGAGGGTAGCTTTTTCCAAGAAAAAAGTGTATTAAAAAGTGAGTAATTTTTAGTGACAGTTAAAAAACCCTAAATACCCTAATGTCATATATTATTATAGTTTAAATTTATGTTTTTATATTTTCTTTAACTGAGTTGGACCATTAGCTCAATCAATGATATTACTTATAGTATAAGCATCAAATAACTTTTTATTAGTTGTTTTAGTCTGAATAATTCACTCCCCTAAATATTGAATTTTATTATCAGCATTTCCAATTCTTTTTTTTTTTAATTTTGTTTAGCTTCGTCTTGTTTGTAAAAAAAGGAAAAATCGCTTTGTTGCCTCACCTTTTCTCCACTGCCACGTTAAACTACCTTAACTGTTTTTTCCCTTTTTCTTTTCTTTTAATAAATCTATATTTATATAACTATACTATTATAAAACCTGTAATCGAGTTAATGTCAAGAATTAAGGGACAACAATTCAATTAAAGTATTAACAAAAATACAAATATTTTATAAAGCAAATAATAACGCTATAAAGGTATCTTTCGAACTTGATTCATATACCTTAGTTAAATCATTTCTGACAAAAAACTTGAAACTATAACTTGAATCAATCTTGTCATTCCTTTTAGATGTAGCATCTGAAATTTCATCTTTATCAATATTCACAAATCATAGTAATAAAAATGGACAGTCTTTCTTACCAAATAAACAATATTAGAGTTTACAAAAGTTCATCTCAAGGTTGCTTCCAAAGTAATTCGTTATGACTTCATATTTTACAAATCATAGTTGGAATTTTTAAAAAAATAATAACTCTTTTTTATTATAGTAATTTTTAATATATTTTATATATCTTATAAGAACACGTGTTATCTTGTTGTATCTACCAATAAAATTTTTAAGCTTCATTGTAATAAATAGAAGAAAAGAAAGAAAAAAAAATATAAACTAGTTTGAGCATCGCTTTCAAAACTAGAATCATATGTTTAACTTAAAGTGTCCAACTCTCCTCCATTAATTTTCTATCTATTAGTATCCAATACAAGTTCAATCACCATTTATAAGTATGATTTTCACAATTCATGGATAGGACTTTCACATGTGAATGGTGATGATTAGTATATTGGAAAAAAATAGACAAAAAATTAATGGATAAGATTTCAATGTTTCCAAGATAACTCAAGCTAAACATAAGATTCTAGTTTGGAAAACAATGCTCAAACTAGATTACCTTTTTTTCTTTTGTTTTCTTCTTTTTATTACAATGGAATAAATCATCATACTAGTTGCTTGGCTATTCTTTTATATATTTTAAATATAATATATAATTTTACAGATCAATTTCTATTATCTATAAAAACAAAATTACTATGAATATGATATATTTTCTGATATCTTACTCAAATTTGAATTGGAAACTTGTTTATATTCTAGTGAATTTTATTAGTGGAAAATTACTTGATGATATAAGTTTAGTTGGGAGATTGAGAGATAAACATACTTAATTTGTAAGAGTTTTTACTGAAGAATTATTTTCACGATTAAGTAATGGGTTTATAATATTAAATGATCTTTCCTTTAGAATCACAGGAGATGCATAAAATCTCCTTATGATCTTTATATAAGAGATATGTATTTTATATGCCATCATAGAATTATAGGGATGTGAAAAGAGTGAAGAAAACATCAAGTTGCATATATAAAGTATTTCATGAGTTTAATGTTAAACACGGGTGAATATAAAAACTAAAATTGTCTTAAGCTTTGATTTTAATGCTTGTTTATTGCATATTTTGTACTTTTTATTATCTTTACGTTTATAGTTAATTTTATGTTTCTCATATGTGATGGAGGCAAATAGTGTTGAGTTAGTTTGGATTAAAATGAATATTTGTTACTTGAAAATTACTTATTATTATTTTATTTTAAAAATATATATATACGTAATGTGTATAAGAATTTTTGGTGTAATGAGGTTTATTACAATTATCATGTAAATGCAATATATAATTCAAAATTTTAATTCCCAAATAAAGATATTATTATGCGCAAACTAGCACTAAACTAGAAAATATAAGATTCTACCTTTAAAATCCAATAGCAATCGGCCAAAAAATTCCTCCAAGAAATTTTCTAGCTATGTTCTAGCAAATCAAAGCTATCCAATCCCCACAAACGAATGATGAGAAATCGAAAGAGAAAAGTAAAAAAGTTATAATGGAACTTACTGCTAGCAAGGTATTTGAGTGCCTTTTTTGTATTATGTGTGTAATGGAGTGCTATGTATGTGTTTCTACAAAGTGATTGGTCTGGTCCTGATACCACTAAAATTTGTAATATTTTAATTAATCGCTTGAACTATTGAACTTATTCTATCGGGTCTTTGAAGTTTAAAATTTATTTTCAATTAAGTCCAACTTCATTTTTCATATTAATTTTTCCAAAAAAATCATTCTTTATATATATATATATATAACCAATTAGTTTGTTACCATGTTGGACATAGATATAAATTTATAATTTTTATTGAAGTACAGTTAGATGAATACTCTTCTGAATCCATCCTTAATTATCTAATTAATCAAAACGTATTTATAAATCAAGACTAACGATGTATAAATCATTTCTAGACAAATGTTGCCTAGAAACAACCTAAATTTTGTTAAACTTTCCTTGACGTTCTGTAGCCTGAAAAGGAGCTGAGACTCTGCTGAAATTAATCCAGGTTTCTTTCAAACCTATGAATAAGTTTGCTTTGGTAGTATCCAAACTTTTTGCACGACAAGGATGTGATATAATATCCAAGAACATTTATTATATCCATGAACATTCATCACGTAGATTTAGATATACATTATGATTTAGCAAAATATATTATCATTTTACTATGTAAATTATAGTCCTAGAGTTGCTTTAAATAAGATGTGACATATAGAATATTATGTTAGGGTTTTATTTTGTATGATTTAATTAATTATTTCTCATTATACGTGACAAGAAAGTTGTGTCTAAAATTCACTATTAACCTGACATGTAGTTTAGTATGTTTTATTTCTTTATTTCTTTTATATTTTTATTATTTTGTTACTTTTTTTCTGATAGCATGAGACATACACTAGTCATGCAATTTTTTTTTTTCATATATTGAGTGGAGAGACGTGGTTTTTAATTTAAAAGTTTGACAAAATCGTATTTGAAATGGATTAGTAAAAGTTGGATAGTCCTGACATGATGAGATTAGGAGTTTTGATTTCTCCCTTTTATTATTTCATATTCAAATCTCCAAATCAAGTTCTTTTATAAAGATGAAACTTATTGTCTTTGTGCCTATAACAAGTTCTAGATTTTCGAATTAAATCAAAGTGGTGACTCCTCAATGACCTTAATTAATTAGCATAACTCAAGTTCAATATAGGTTTGAGCTCATAACAGAGCCTAAATATAATGATCCATTTCTCGTGTTGTTTTCAGGCAGTACCTAAAGCGATGGAGGATCTACTCAATCAGGATGGTGGCAAAAGCTAACTGCGACGATATGAAATTGGTAGGTTGGGGATATTAGTGTTTTCGGTCAAAAATGAAAAAGAAAGGAAAGAAAATGGATTGGGGTTTCAGTAATTTGTTTGAGGATATGATGGGGACAAAATGGTCAAGCCAAGAACCTGACGATGGAAAAAACTAAGAAGTTTGAAAAATTTTAAAGGGGACATGGGCGAAATAGAAAAAAAAATCAAAGTATCACGTCATGAAAACAATAGTATTTTAGTAATATGTTTTATGATAATAATATTTTGATAATTAATTTTAAAAAATAATATCAGTTTGTATTCTCGAAATAGCTCTTTGCAAACTTCAATTTGAGATTTCAAAGGATCAAGTTCTTTTCGGATTGAATTTGGATAGGAGTTTTTAGATTTTAATTGTATGGTATATGTTTTGGTTCCTAGTATCCCACTCTCATCTTATTCCAAAAGCTGCCCTATTTCGTAATTTGGTTAAAATTTATGAAAAATAACCGTTACCAGAGCAGTTACTACAAGATGGCCATTTCATACTTTCTACAGGAAGTAAAAAACATGTATGATTTTACCTTTACATTTTTAATAAAATCTCGATTTTTACCATTTGATAAAAATAATAATTTATCAATCAATTATGTTTAGTCTTATAAAAAGGATAAATTAATCTTTTAAAAAAATAGTGCTGAATGAAGATAGAATTTATTTCAAAGTTAAATACTAATCTTATTAGTGTGACAAAAAAAAATGAGGTTATCTGTATTCATCAATTTATTCATTACTTTGCTATCATGTATTAATTTGTTGATTTAATTACATTTCTGGCATGCCAGCGTTAAGAAAATACAAAATTGGTACTCAAACAAATAAAATGTACAAATCACCCCCTCAAACTTTCAAAATATGTAACCCTTTGATCTTATTGATTAAAGAGGAGAGAAAACCCTAACGAGATGCCCAATTCAAACCAGTCAACCCTTTGATTGAAATCCCCAGTTCCAAATAAAAAAGTTCTTTATAAAAATCTTCAATTTAGAATATAGAGAATATAATTATTTAGAATATAGAGATTTGGGTGGTGATAAGCTTCCTTTTTTTTCCAAAGGTTTACACTTTTTAAGGAGATTTCAAGGGATTTATTTTTTTCAAATGAGGATTTTCCTTTTTTTAAGTTTCAGTTTTGCCATCCTAATTAAGTGATTTATTTCAAAAGTTAACATTTCGGAATCGAACTCAATGACTGAGATTCAATTAATTTGAATGTAAAATTTAAAAACTCAAAATTAAAGTAACATGAATCTAAATTGAGTCAAAATTTTGCTTTCGAATGGTTGAATCCAAAATAATATTGAAATGATCTCACTATTAAATTAGACCTATTCATGGGTCGGACAGCCCAATTGGATTCAAGCTCAAGCAAGAGCTTGCATTTTTTTGTTATAGATCAACCTGGAACAAGATTTTTAGATTAAAATAATATATTTTTATTTAAATTTAATTATCAAAGATATAAATATTAATAAAAAATATTTTTTAATAGTATGAATAGTGATTTAAATCTAAATAGATGGACTTAAAATTTAAATTTTTTAGGTGTGGCCCAACCCAACTCTTGGACACCTTTACAACGAACCTAACATAAGCAGTCCACACCCTTATGTAGGTTGACAATAAATAAACCAAATACATATTTTATTCGATTTTAGTTCTGACTTCTTACTAAAGAATTCAAAGACAAAAGAAGTTAAACTTTATTATCGCAAGCAACTACTGCATCCGTTATTGAACAAACTACATCAAAGGCCTTTTGCAGCCTCTACTGCTGCTGTGGTTGACCTGGTTGAAGTTCCTACAGGCTAAAGACTTGATAAATTAACAACTTGAAATTGATGAATCTAAAGATCAAATTAAAATAAAAAAAACTGAGTTCATCTTGAAATAGAAAAAAATTATTGTACAAGAATGTCATGATAGTTGGAAGTTATTTCCATACTCCAACAAAGGAAAATTATGCAGAAGGAGCCAACCACAATCTCATGTTAAAGAATGGTATAAACTAGGTGTAAATGGGACATATATGTTCATAAACCACTCGAATTCAATTCGAAGAAAAAATAAATTTGGCTTGGTCGTTGTTTAGTCAAGTGTTTGAGTTTGAGCTATCAAATAACCTGAATTTAATTATCCTAATGCTTGACTTAAGTAGCTCGCCAGCCTAATTAAACTTTTTGTTTTAGTTAGTTATTGAAGCCTAAAGTATAACATACATGATTTGTAATATAAATTTACTGGCGATAGAGCAAAACTAGGGGAGCAAAAAAGGTAAAAAAGAAAAAATAAAAAATATAGATAAGAAATCTATATTTGCACCTTGTTTCCTTACATGTTGAGTATAGCAGCTAACAACTGTTTTGCAGCTATTTCCTTCTTTCTTTGAACTAATTCCGACCTTCTAATCTTTTTTTTTTCCTATAAAGAATCAAACATATGAAAATAAATTATAAGAGACTTAAATAAGTTGTACATGACATAAAAGCAATGAAGTAACAAAAGAATTAAAACTTACATGGCATTTAGAAATGAGAATTAGACAAAGCACTTATTTGAAAATCTTTACCGTGTTTGTTAAGGAAAGCCAATTCTGAAGCATCTAAATACCTTGAGAGAACAAAAATCAATGAGGCATAACACATCTATGGTGATCTAGGCGCGATCCTATCTCCCTCTCGTAATCCTTTAGAGATGCAAAAATTAAAATGGCTAAATAGTAAGATTTAAATAGCAATTGTAAAATGATGTTAATGTATATTTACTTGAATTGGAGTGTAGTCTAAGAATTACACTTATATATAAATTCAATTTATCATTTGTAAATAATTTTCTAAAAATACAATGATCGCACTAAAATTATCCATTTGCAATTGCAACAAAAATGAGACAATCAAAAGCAATCTAAATTAATGCTCTACACACTAACCAAAAGATGCACCTTGATTAAACTAATTACCTCTTATGTAAAGGCCTCAAAACTGATGATGAAACAAGGGAAGATGTGAGAATTCATATAAGAAGTCCAGATGATATATTTTTTGGGTGCTGGTAGATCATTTATGCTAGAATCAAACTTTGAAAAACTTGGATAAAACTGATTAGAATCGGTAGTCACCACTTCTTACTTTCCCAATGAACCAAGCATAATAGAAAATGCCTCAGCCTAGTTTCACCGACCTTTGAAGATAGCACACTGCAAAACATGGTAAAAAGATATAAGAAATTAGTAATTTTAAGCATCGATTATATATATATACATTTTACATTACAAACTTTCTTTAAAAAGAAAATGCAATTTATCTTTAAAAAATCATAGAACTTGTTAATTCAAAAAAAGATTACATGAGATAATAATTTGTTTTTAAACATGCTACAAATGTTACTTTCTTTTATGTTATTTCACGTTACCATTTATAATGTATAACAGACTAAATTAAATTGACATAGAATACAATGAAACCCTTTTTTTTAAATGCATTTTGTATGGATAACTTCAAACCACTGAACACTTTTAACTAGTGAATGACAAAATCCCTTTCTTTTAAGTTTGTTTCAATCCACCATTTATATACAATAAAACTTTTGTTCAATGCATTTTGCACCAATAAATTTAAACAACTAAACACTTCTTGTAAATGACAAAATCATCTTCCTCAAATATTATTTTTTTAAGGGAAAAGATGCCCAAGAGACTTGATCTATTTGGAAATGAGATCGAAGAAATCAAAACTTGTGGTAATTCAAAAATTCCTTACAGCACCTTCTCATAATATTATAAAATGCTTAAAATTTTTTAAATTAATATTTTTTTCACTAAAATTTTTTCAATCCAAACTTTTTTGAGCAGCAATACTAAACCAAACCCAAACAAGTTTAAAACAAAACTAGCTATTATAGACAAATTTGTCAATTTTTTATTTTTACGAAACACCTTTCAAATATAATACTCCAATCCCCTGCAATAAGGTATTCGAATTCCCTTTGTATAATATGATATAGAGACTTATTTTTCATTCTAAATTCATGAAACCTTTGTTTAAAATGATAAAGAAACTTATTTCGTACAAAACTCATGAAATTCGAATCTCATCAATGAAATTCAAATACCATCGTTTGTAAAGTTACTCCAATTGATTTCCTTCATCTTTATTTATATATATATATATATATATTTGGTTTGGACTCTTTTCAAAGTTATTAGATAACTCCTCATGTACTAGATTCTCATTAATGAATATTTAATCAAATAATTTTTCATTTTTTCACTTTATTTTAAAAATATTTCAATTAAAACTTTGAGAATTAATTGTACAATATATTTTAGTAATTCGGAGCGTAGAATTAAATGAAAATATCCTAAGATATAGAAAATATAATTACAAAAAATGTAGCGTCCATAATTAATTGTTTGATAATTAAGTGTTGATAGCAACAAATAAATTAAGTTGATTATCCTATTATACTAACACTTTTGCAACTACTTATTGTTATTATTATTTGCCTCAACCAAACACAATTAATTTATCACAAACGAGAAAAAAATATTTGAAATGGGAAATAACTTTCATGCGAAAAACATAAGCCTTGACTTTTTATATAGCTTCATTAACTTTATGACGAGCATTTGATTTCTAAATCTCAATTTTTATTATTTTTTCAAAAACAAAACAGAATCCAAAAAAAATTATAGAGAGTTATGGAACATGATAATTCAAGATTATCCACAAAAAACAGTAAGAAAAAAATAAAAACAATTAAAAGAAATGTAAGAAAACAGTTTAGAGGGAGAAAAAAACTACTTACCCGTCTAAGGAAAACTTTACAAGAGATAAAGAGATGCTTAATAGACCAACTGAATCCTTTATGCATGGATTTAGTTGGTATATTAAAGATGCTACGTCTATAACAATATCTATTGTCACCATCCTTAATATACCAACTAAATCCATGCATCACAAACTCATAAGTCTCATCCTTGGAGCCTCCATACCAACCATACTTGATATTAGCATCTCCACCATCCTTGTTGACCACCGCCTTTGCCAAAATCTCAAAACCTTTTTCTCGAGCCTTCAATGGCCAACTTGAATTTAAGATGCCACAATTTTTGTTTTCTTAATCAAATTCAAATTTTGTCCCATGCCAGAAAAAACCATTTTTAATTGCTAAATCTTTAGAACTTGATTTTTGCACCTTAATCAAATCATTTTGACCAAAAACTCAAAATTATAACTTGAATCAATCTTGTCGTCAATTTTAGATTTAGGATTTAAAATTTCATCTTTGTTAATAATCTCTGGCACTTTGTCTTCTTCAACAATTTAACCTATCTTAAGTCTTTTAAAAATCACCAAGGATGACGAAAAATACTTTTTTTTTTTTTTTTTGATAAAGAGAAAATAGACTTATACTTCCTTGGGAAGAAAAGGCTACTGTTGCATATGAATGTATTTATTTAGGAGATCATAGATTTACAAAGTTTGATTAAACATTCTCTTTCAATTTTTTATTTACATAAAAAATTATTTAAATTGTTAAAGAAAAAAAATGTGGAGCACTTTAACGTGAGGAATGGAAAATACAAAGTTTTATCATGTCGTAATGCAGTATAGTTAAGATAGTAAAATCTACAAAGAAGCCAAAGGTAAAGAAGTGAATTAGAGAAGTGAATTAGAGAGAGAGAAATTAGAGAACTAAAATATTGCAAACGCTAATAATAAAATTTGAGGCCTTATAAAAATTCAATATTTAAAGAAGTGAATTATTATTTAGACAAAATCCTATATTTGAGGTCAAAACATCTCAACTATACTAGAATCTAAAGTGAAATCAAATGTCTAGATTGCTTTAATTTGGAGAAATTAAAGGAACCTATTCTAGAAGGAATTAAGATTGACTCCATTACATGGAAGGGCATTTTAGATGTTTAAACATAAATAAAACTAAAAATTATTTGATAATTTATTTATTTATTTATTTTGCTCATTCAAACATATGCCAATATTATCAATGAAAAGAGAAAATACAAACATGCTGCCGTAATGACAGCGAAGGCCAAAACATCACAACAAACATCATGACTAATTGAGTTAATAGTATCAACTAAATTAAATAACTACAAAAAATTAAATTTAAGCTATTATGATAAAATAACATTATGAGTTAATATTTTTATTTTTAGAAAATATTTTTTCACCCACGGTTTTAGGTGTGATGAATTTTAATATTATTAGTGGAGTTTAAAATTTTTATTAGCAAATTTAGTAGGATAACATATGTTTTTATTGAATATAATAAAAATATTAATATATTTAATATAATTAAAATACAAGTTAATTTTTTAATTCATTTATAAAATTTCAAAGTTCCATCATTAATTTATAAAATAAGGACTCATAAATAGTGATATAAACAAGACATTTATACTAGTAACCTACTCAGATTCTTCTAAAAAAAACTCTAATTCAACTAGATTATTATTAAGTGAAATAGTGCACATGTTCGTGGGTCAGGCTGCTACCAGAAAAAGCATTGAAAGGGATGGTTTAATCAAACTTTTCAAACCTATATGCTCCTATATCAATAAATAATGTAACTACAATCGAACATTTCATCTTTGCATCTTTCTATTTGTCATGAAAGTATAACTTGTTTTTATTTTTGTTATAAAATATATTTTTCTTCATATCGTGGTATTTCTTAAACAACTTGATGAATCAAATTTTTGTACAAGATCAAGTGTTGAAGACTATTGATAGAGATGGAATTCAGACGCCACATCTAAAAACGACGACAATATTGATTCAAGTTATAGTTTCAAGTTTTTTTGTCAAAAATGATTTGACTAAGGTGCATGAATCAAGTTTGAAAGATATCCTTATAGTGTTATTATTTAATTTATAAAATATTTGATATTTTTGTTAATACTCCAACTAAATTGTTGTCACTTAATTCATGACATTAACTCTGTTGAGGTTTTATAGCAAAATAGTTATACAAATATAGATCGTTAAAAGGAAAGAAAAAGGAGAAAAAAAAAGTTAAGGGAATTTAATATTGTAGTGCAGTACGAGTGAGGCATGTACGACAATTTTTTTAACAAAGAAGACAAAGCTAAACAAAATTAGAGAAAAATATTGGAAATTCTGATAATAAAATTTAATATTTAAGGGAGTGAATTATTCAAACTATATTAAATAATAAAAAATTATTTGATGCCTTCACTATATGTTATGTCATTGATTAAGTTGATGATTTAAGTTATAATAATAATAATAATAATAATAATAATAATAACAACAACAACAACAACAACAACAACATTAGGGTATTTAAGTTTTTTAAAAGGAATTCTAACTAAAAATAATCACTTTTTAATATACCTTTTATTTTTTTTAAAAAAATTGCCCTATTATATTTTTAACTTATAATTTCTTTTAAAATATAATATTTTTTAAAAATTATTTTTATTATCAACGGAGTTTAAAAATTCTATTGACAAATTTAACAAGATAACATGTGTTCCTATATGAGAAGATAAAAGATATTAAAAATTAATGTAATAAAAAAGAGTTATTATTTTAAATTCATTTATAAAATTTAGAAATACCAACTATGATTTATAAAATATAGACTCAAAAACAATTACTTGGAAAGCAAGCTTGAAATAGTTGGGCTTTTGTAACGATAATATTGTTTATTTGAGAAGAAAGACTTTTCATTTTTATTTTTGTTGATAGATTTAAAAATGAATTTATCTTATCTTTTAAATTTGACTAGCAATATGCTTGGTTAAGTTTTTCTTTATTAGGTGGTATAGATAGAAAATTAATGGATGAGAGCTGGACCCATCCTAAAATCTATTAAATAAGAAATACCTAATAATTAAAAAACTTAACCAACCATAGTTCTAGCCAAAATTAAAACATGCCAAAAGACAAATTCATTTTTAAATCTCTTAAATTTCCTATTTAAGAGATTCCAGGATTGGACTGACTTCCCTCCATTAATTTTCTTTACCTCCATTAATTTTTTTTTCTTTTAGTTATCTTGGCATCTGTTAAATAGGAAATACCTAATAAAGAAAAAGCTTAACCAACTAGATTTCTAGCCAAATTTAAAAGATGCAAAAGACAAATTCATTTTTAGATCTAACAATAAAATAATAATAAAAAAGAACAATCTTTCTTTCCAAATAAACAATATTAGCATCACAAAGTACAACCTGAAGGTCATATCCCGAACATTTTATGTCTATTTTTCAAATTTGGTTAAGTAGGTTTGCATAAAAATTTTAAATAGAATCAAAATCATGAAGATGGCATAGCAAAACTTGCCAAAAGCCTTAATGGATTGTCTTACAAGCCTTTGATTGATCCAAACAACCAAGAAAAAATGGAATCTAAAAAATCATACCTCAATCCATGGATGGCCATACTAACAGATTCTTAACTTTCTCCACTTCGTTCTTATACACAGAGCCTAATTGTTGCAAGTCAAAGCTGTCTAAGCATTCAGCCTTTAACGATGATCCAAGTATACAGCTTGGAAAACCTCCCAAAGATTGATACTATATCTTGCTAAAAGGCATTAGCAGCTTAGGTTTTGTAAACCTTCACTTTGGCTAAGTATCCACACCCTAAAAGTAAAAAAAAAAAAAAAAACTTTTCCTAAAGGGAATTCTAAGCGGCGCTTAGGATTATTCCTTAGGTGAAAGTGATGCCAAGATATGCCTTAAATACCTAGGTTTCAAGTGCTATCCAATTTTTTGTTATTTGCATTTTAGCCCCTAATCTTTGAGCAATTCAAATTAAACCTGAGTAACTTTTACTCTTTAGGTATTTAAGCCTAGTTTCATTTTTATTTTCCATAAATCACCCTAATGTGTGTGACCCATTAGGCCCTCATCACAGTTGTAATAAATATAAATTATCTAATTAAGAATAATTATATTTATAGACTAAGATTGGCATTTTGCAATACATCATAGCCATCTAATGTGTAGAAAATGTCAAAATAGTTTTAACAAGCCCTTTAGTGTATGCAATCTTAGTGTAATTTAATCCTTTAATCAAATATTCAGGAATGGCTAAGAACTTAGTGAAGTGTTTACTCTTAAGATTTTCCATATTAGTATGCAACCCTTATGTGTTAACTCCATAATCAATATTGTCTTGGCCAAGGACTTTGAGTTAACAAGGGCCAGGAACAATTGAAATATGTTCCCTCATATCACTTGGGGTGTCGAATCCTCTCTAGATCATTCATCCACTTTTAGTATGCTTCATGTCATACTGAAACCACCTTATCATAAGCATCCATCTAATGTAGACCATTTCGTGATGATCTCTCAGTATACAAAAGCACATACAAGATGACTAGGTGTAACAAGTCTGAAGATCACTTACACTACTAACACATAAGAGTATTCTCATAGACATTTGAGTGAAGTACCATACAAAACTCTTACAATAGGTCAAGTTTAGTGAATTGCTCTCACAATAAGCACTCATATACTATCCCCAAGTATCTTTATACTTCAACTAATGATATCAAAGGGTTGCATGCATTAAATGCATTAAAGTTTAGCATAAGCTGGTCTTTGTGCAGTAACCTATCTTGAGAATACAATGACTAGGAACGTATTTAGAAACAAGGCTTGGATGCATAAGGATCTCAACTTCATAATGCATTACTTATTTTGCAAGGCCACTGCATTTCAAAGGCTTTATCTACATAAGATATAAATAACTACTATCAAATAATCTTGTGGATAAAAAAATACCTCAAATTACATTAATAAAATTATAATGTATATTAAATAAAAATCCTAATAGCTATTGTATGACAAGCTCAGGCGATTAGCTCATTAGGCGTACTCTAACGCAACCATCTCAAGCCTGTTTCTAGAGTGATTATTTAGGAGTTCATAGTTTATGAATGATTTGAGACTTAGAAAAGTTTTAAAGATGTCTATCTAACTTGGTTTGACCTCATAATATTTAATTCATTCTTGTTCATGGGCCCAACAATCCACCAAACCTAAAATTGATCATTGGAAATAAACCTCTAAACTTAAGCTTCACTCATATTGTTACTTTATTAATAAAAAATTACTTTATGAAAATTTAATTTCAACATATATTAACAAACACTACATTATCTTACACTCGCACCCATTATGTTGGTAGAAAAAAAGTTTTAAGTAAAATGTTTAAAATTCTTTTAATGAAATGATAGTTTTATAAAAAAGTCATAGATTTTTTTAAGATAATGGTAGTTTTTTTTTTAAGAAGTCATAATATTCTCAAGATAGGTGATAAGTCTTTTATAAGAAAAAAAAATTCTATATCAATTTATACTATTATAAAACCTTTGACAGAGTTGGCGCCATGGTTAATTGGCACCAACAAAAATACCAAACATTTTATAAATTAAATAATAACACTATAAAGGTATTTACTTCTTTCAATTTTGTATATAATATTTTTTTAAAAAACTAACACTTCCTAAAAGAAAACCATTATTTTAAAAACAACCATCATTCCCTTACAAAAGTATCCTTCTATTAACAAGAATGGCTAATATATATACATTTTAATTCAAATTTTTTCTTCCACTCGTATAGCAAGTGTGACACAATCTAGTTTAAATAAAATTTTTATTTATATAAAAAAAAAAAACAAAAGAAACGGTTATCAAACCTTGTAAATCTATAAATTCCTAAATAAATAAAAATTCGGGTTGACCAAAAAAATCAAGGTAATTCATAAGAACTTCAATTCTCGTATTATATAAAAAATTAAATGATATAAAACTCTGATATTATTATCATTGAATTTGTAAAATATATAGTATTTGTCAATGTCCCGCCTGAGTTGGTGACCTAAAAAAATGATCAATTCTTTTAAGCGAACTACAAATTTTTTAAAAAAATAAAAAATAATAAAAAAACTCCCTCACAAAATTACCGTTCCGAAAAAAAATGCTAAGATATATATATTTTTTCACTTAAAACTTTTTCTTCCACCCAAATAGAGGCATGACATAATCTAGTTTAAATAACTTTTCTATTTATAGGAGAAACATTGAAAAAGACATTTTAATCAAACTTCATAAACCTATAAACTCTAAAATAAATAAATAACATAATCGCAAGCATATGACATAATCAAATGATTGTAGGAGATCAAGTGTATATGACTATTGATAAAAGTAAAAATTTCAGACGTTATGCTCAAAAGCAATAACGAGATTGATTTAGGTTATATTTTTAAGTTCTTTTGACAAAAACGATTTGACTAAGGTAAATGAATCAAGTTTAGAAGATTTGATCATCAAAACAAGTTTTTTTTATTTTTTTATTTTTTTTGCATGGGACAAATTTGGGGTTGACTAAGAAAACATAAATTGTGGTAATTCATAAGAACTTCAATTACAGTTTTATAAAAAAATTGAAAGATAAAAATACCCTTATAGTGTTCATTATTTAATTTATAAAATATTTGGTATTGATTTGTGAATTAAAAAATTAAAAAAGAAAACTCATAAACTTTCTTGAGAAAACTA
>JAQSVH010203827.1:0-15768 GCA_029448705.1 Adansonia digitata
TTTGTCTGGGGTGGACTGACACTTCTAAAACATTAGGGTGTTAGGTTTTCTAAGGTTTGACCCCCTTAGGCAGGTACAGATTAAAGTGGATTTTTGATGTGGGTACTGCCAACTTGTGCGGGCTTTGACTTAAACTTGGTGCCACAAGCTTATGTGGGCTTTGACTCAAGTGTCGCCAGCTCATGCAGGCTTTGACTTAGACTAGGGTGTCACCAGCTCGTGTGGGCTTTGACTCAGGTGTCGCCAGCTCATACGGGCTTTGACTTAGACTTAGGTGACACCAGCTCATATGGGCTTTGACTTGGGTGCTACCAGCTCATGTGAGCTTTGACTTAGACTTTGGTGCCAATAGCTCATGTGGGCTTTGACTTAGACTTAGGTGCCACTAGCTCGTGTGGGCTTTGACTCAGGTGCCGCCAGCTCGTGCAGGCTTTGACTTAGACTTAGGTGCCACCAACTCGTGTAAGCTTTGACTTGGGTGCTGTCAGCTTGTGATGGCTTTGACTTAGACTTAGGTGCCACTAGCTTAAGCAAGCTTTGATTCGAGTGCCACCAGCTCATGTGGGCTTTAACTCAGGTGCCACCAGCTAGTGCGGGCTTTGACTTAGACTTAGGTGCCACTAGCTTGCGTGGGCTTTGACTCGAGTGTCGCTAGCTCGTGCAGGCTTTAAAAAGGGCACCACGACTTACGAGCTTTAAAGAGGTGCCATGACTTATGGGCTTGGAAAGGGTGCCATGACTTATGGGCTTCAAAAGGGTGCCACGACTTATGGGCTTTAAAAAGGGTGCCACAACTTGTTGGCTTTAAAAGGGTGCCATGACTTATGGGCTTTAAAAAGGGTGCCTCGACTTGTGGGCTTTAAAAGGGTGTCACGACTTGTGTCCGAACAAAATAAAAGTATCTACAATTTGTAGTTAGGCATAATCTTACTTTTATGCCTATCATCCACAGTTAACACCATTATCCATTTTGTTTTTCAAGAACATATTAAATTTGTTAAAAATGTATTTGTTTTTCATGATGTTTTTAAGTATGTGTTTGTGTTATCGGATTAACTAGTCAAGATAGGAAATTGACAATTCACAAATACTAGTATATGCTAATTCTCCATGCATGGAATGCATGCAATCCTTTGATCTCATAGAGTTTAAGGTATATGAGATACTTGGGAATAACATATGGGTGCTTGTTTTATGGAAATAAGTTCACTAAACATAGCCCACATAAGAATTCCATTTGGTCCAAGTCACTCAAATGGTTATTGTAGACACTATATTTTATTTGAGCTAATTTTTGACATCCTAAGACGTAATTAAAAGATAATGGAATAAAAAAATAAGGCCAAGTGTTGTGTAACCAGGCACTATTAGGTGACATAATGCCAAGTGAAAAATTTTTTTGGTAGGTCTAAAATGCCTATGTATACTAAAGAAAAATGTAAAAAATGAGGCATCAAAGGTCATTATTTAGGGCATTACTAAAGTCATTTAGATGAGCACATGTCAGTTTTCCATTGTTTGTTCAAAGGTAAGGTAACTCAAGAAGTCACAAGTACGTGCAAGTTATATCGGTGCATAAGCATTGATATAAGGCTTTTGCATTGCCAAAAATTTTAATTTTTTTGTGTAGTATAGGTACAAGAGGGTTGGGTCTCGAGACATAATGAGTGTATTGATACCCATCATAATTGTATTAATACAGGCCTTAGTAACAGCTAAAGTTGTGATTTTTGGCAAAATGTGTCGACACACAAGTATGAGTACCGATACAAATTCAGGGAGTATCAATACAGGCCTCTAGGTCTTGAGACCAAAAATAATTTTTTTTGCTCTTGTTATTGATAAACACTTCATCGTATCGATACTCATGGGTAAAAATTGCCTTTTTTAGCTTTATGTCGATACTTCAAGGCATTTTTGCCCAGTTTGAGCCATTTTTTAGCCTTCGAAAATATAATTTATACACATTTCTTGCACAAAAAATCATTATAATTCATACTAAGCCTAAGCTATGGGCTCATGATTGGACTTAAACAAATTTTTAAAGCCCAAATAGCTAATGAAAATGGTCATTTTCATGAAATATATGGCTTGTTAGAGGGCATCTCTGGCCTTTCTCCAGTTACAAGTAGCCATGACCTTTCTGCACCACTACTCTACATAATAGAATTAATGGCAATAAGGGTAGTTGAGCATAGTATTTGGAGTTATCTCCTAGTACATGAGGAAAATCCCATAATGCACTTGCTTTATCTCCAAAAAGCATTGGTTGAACCTTAAATTTAGAAGGGGGTTAAAGTTGGCTTAGAAGAAAAAAGATCACTCTCCAATAATCTTAAAAAAACCTCCAGGAACCTTCAGCCCTAGAAAGACTCCAAAAACACTATTCCATTACCTTTCATGCTTAACCTCCTTCATTCCTGTAGTTCCTCTAAACCATTACCAAAAAACCTAAAAAAACTTAGCCTTTCACATACTTTCCGCCTTAGAACACTTCACTATCAATAGTATTACCAGAATGCTTCTACTTTTCATCTTTTTCTTGCTAAATAATAGTAGAGAGAGGAAAGAAATTATGCTTAAAGTCAGTTTTTCAAATAGAGATAAAAGTTTAAGTTTTCTGGTTTATTTTTTCACCTATCTCTATTTTTTCTTATTTCCAACACTTGCATCATTTTAGTGATCCATTTATATTGTCATGACCATCCTAGGACTCACATGCATTACTATTGCCTTGGTTGCGGTAGTTTTAGAATTTTGATGTCTTTTTTATGCCTTGATGCTGTTTGGTAGGCCAAACATCTTCTCTTCTATTCTATCATCAAAGTTGTCCTTTATTTATGCATTTTTCATGTTTCACCTACTTTTACAAGCTTAACACATGCTTGAATGTTTTTCCTATATTAAGTATGTTCATGCACTTTCTTGCATTTTAAGGAGTCTTATGGCATAAAAATGCTGTCTTGAAAATTCCAACATGCTTTTCTTTGTTTAAATATGTTTATGTCATCTTTCGTAACATGATTTTTTATGCAATTCATAGAGTAATCATTTCCATGCACCTTATTTGTCACGTTGCATTTTTTGTGATCTCTTTCATGTCAAAATGTCATCTTTGTGTGTTTGTATGCTTGCTTGTTTGCTAAAAAATTGATTTTAAAAAAAATCCCCAAGTTTATGCTACTTCCAATAGATGGAAAATAGCATGGATTTAACAATTTCATAAATTGGACTTCCAATCTTGGGGACAAATTAAACACTTCAAATCTAGATCCATGGTAAAATAAGTTTTAAGATGTTGTTTTTCAAGTAAAAAAAACCCCTTTTAGTTGAAAATATATAAAGCCTTCATCTTGATTTTGACACATTCACGGACCATGATCAACCGATTGTTTCATTATCTCAAATTACTCTGAGATTATGGAATGAACTCGCGATGCCCAATCATTCTTTTCCATTGTGTTATGGACATTTGGACATCAACAACCTAAATTTAACCCTAAAAAATAAAAAATCCAAATAATCCCCTATTTTTGTTCTGGCAGTGATGAGTCTAAGTTTGAAAATTATTTTTGAACCATAAATGATTTTTTTATACAATTTTGTTGCATTTTTACTTTAAACGGCATCAAAATGCCTTTCTAATGTTGTCTTATTTGCCTTTAGATCATTTTGGATGAAGGAATTATGATTTTTTGAATGTTTGCTGTCTAGAACCCCTAGAATATGTGTGCTACATTCTATTCATACTATTTCAGCCCATCATATCATATTTCTATATTTTTTAAAATATTTTTCCCAATATTTTGGAGAATTCACTTTCTGAAAAGGTATTGTTTGCAATTTAACAATTCCAAATGAGTCCGAAATAATTTTTCAAAGTCCATCATGCCCTTTCCCTTATACATGCTGCTAGTGCCAAGATAGGCCTAATTTTAAAAATTAATTCTGCCTTGGAAGTGATTTTTTAGAATTTCGTTGTCAATATTACCTTTGTAATGGTACCTCATTTACTCCCTGAAGCCTTCAAATGAACCCAAAATAAATTTGAGAAAGGAGATGATGTGACATTGTCTCCTATTTTAACTTAATTCCTAAAATGCCTTTATAGAGACATTCAAATGTCTTGAAATGCGTTTGATTGGTTCCCTTACTACACAAACCTTTAGGCCTGGATCAAGGTTGTTGAAAAAAAAATATTTGATTCAAATCTCTGATTTTCTGTTTTCAAAATACCTTATTATAAGATAATTATCTTCTTGAAATAAAAAAAATCTTTATCTTTAAGGATACTCCAACTCCACCTTTCTGAGGAGATACTCTAACTCTATTTTTCACAAAAATAATAATTTTCTCTCTTAAACTTATTTAAGATTTCCAATTTAGTTCTTAAATCATAAAAAAAAATCCATTTTTTGGGATACTCTAACCTTATTTTTCACAAAAGAATGTCAATTCCTTCTGTATTGGATTTATTTTAGATTCCAAAATTATTCCCTTAAAATATCAAAAGGTTTTATCTTTGGGGATACTTTAACCCCATCACTCTGAGGGGATATTCCTTTGTTTTTTCACTAAGAACTTGAATCTTCTCTTTCGGATTTATTCCATATTCCTAATTATTTTCTTAAAACATCATAAATTTTCATCATTGGGGACACTCCAACCCCACCTCTCTAGGGTGATACTCTAAGCTCGGTTTTACCTAAAGATCCTAAGAATTTTCTTCTTTCTAGATATCCCAGACTATTTCAATTAAAACCTTTTTTTGTCCTTCAAATTACCATTGAATCCAAACACATCTCCAAATTGTTATCCCGATTATTCTTTAATATTCAGAGATAATTACGGATACATCTCGATTGCCCCTCCTTTTTACATTTTTTTTGTTTGTGATTTTTTGTTTGTGAAGTCATTATATTCTTTTTCATCTTACTAAGACATTTCCTTTTTCTAGTGATTATCATGCATTCATATTAAAAATTTATTTTCAAAAATCATACAAGGCAGTGTTCCATGATGGTATCTCTCCAGCTCCTAATGTGAAATATCCAATTTTTAAAATTTAATCCAAAAATTATTTTCATAAAATATAATCCTTGTGTTCCTCATACCTCCGTGAGACATAGTTGATATTAATTTTCTTTCATGACCCAGATTTATAGTTTCCACAAAAGTTCATGCATAAAAGGAGATTATATCTAAATAATGACCAAATGGAATCGATTAAACTGAAATTGAAGTGAGATATAGTTAGCGATGCTACAAGATGGCTCGAAAGCAAATCCCAACCAACCTGACTTAAAATGGTGAATGTGCCCGTTGTTTATATATTTCTATATATCATTATTTTCTCTTATTTTAGGGGCCATATCATTATTATTTTATTATTCTTTATTTTTCTCTATTTGAGAACTGACTTATCGAGATGAATCACTCACACGACTTAATTCTAAATAGTCATTATGAAATGACCATTTATTTTAGAGTCACCACAAATATTATTTTAGCTAGGTGAGATTGCTCACCTATTGGAGCCCCATATTTTAAGGATTACAAAACCCATAAAAATAAACTCCAATGTCTACACTCATTCCAAAGATTATATGAAAGGGTTCGGGAGTCAGTTACAATCACGAGTAAGGATCGACCCTCTCATGATGCTCATAAATCGATACCTTATTAATTATATGTTAACTTAAATTTTGATTTATATTTGATTTCAATATTGAACATTTAATTTTAATTCCCATAATATTTTATTAAACATATTTATTATTTCGAGGAAGTTGGGTTTTATTATTTTCAAAAAATCAAAATGTTTTCTAGAACAAAAAATTTGAAATCCAAGAAAATTTAAAGAAAATTCCACCAAATGTGAACATTTGTAGAATTTTGAGGTTCAAAACTCGAGAAAATTTCACTAAAAATTTTGCAGATAAAGAAAAATTCGTATTCTAGAACTAAGAAAATTTTTGAAAAATACATTGAAATTTATGTAAAATAAATTAAATAATACATATTATTCAAAATATTAATTTATGAAATGGTAAAAATGAAAATCTAGAATACAAAATAATTTTACTAGGAAAAATTTTACAAGTATGATCTCGCAGTATTATGATAATTTTAAAATTAATTACTAAAATGGGCAACTTGACACTTTATAGTATAGAATGCCAATATGAATTTTTTCATGATTATTTTTTATTTTTTGGAGTGCAAATCGGCATAAATATGACACTACTATTAGTAAAAATATATGATAGTTAATTCCCCAAATTTTATGAAAAATTCACAAAAACTTCCAAGAAATAGAAAAATTGATCATGATATCATTTGCAAAAGTCGATTTTCAAAATTTGACAAAAACATTAAAAAAATAATCTTTTTCTCTTAAATATTCATCTTCTATGCCCAAAATTAGAGATCAAAATATGACTTTTTCTGGCACTTGAACTAAGGGCCATTTAAATATGGATAAAAAGTTCTTAAAAATGTTTGGTTCAACCGAAAAGACCGTTTCCAACAAACATAGCCATTAAGTTCTCAATCTTAGATATTCAGGATTACTGGAAAAGAGGCCTAGATAAAATTAGGTATCCACAGCTGCCTTTCTTTGACCATTCCTAAGAATTGGGAATAGGGCAATGATCAAGTAGACCTAATTTTGTTTAGGTCGTTATGCATGGAAAAATAATCTAAACTAATAATGAACATGAAAACTAATTAACCAAAGACACCTTAGATTAAAATAATAACTAGAATGAACCTAAGTCAAAAAGGGTTGGCCAGGAGAAAACCATGCTAGTCAACAAACATAGAGGTTGACTGAGATGATACCATACAAGTAAATAAAAATAAAAGCTAACCAAAACAAAAATGACAAGTCAACAAATGAAAGGGGCTGAGCAGGACAAAATCGATAAATCAATAAAAAAAAGAGGTTGACCAGGATAAAATTCGTAAGTTAACATATAAAAAGGGTTATCTACGATAAAACTGATAAGTCAACATAGGTAAGGATTGACTGAGGCAAAATTGACAAGTCAATAAATGAAAGGGGTTGATCGAGATGAAACCAACGTAAGTAAGGGTTGACCAAGATGAAATCGATAAGTCAACAAATGAAAAGAGTTAATCAGGATGAAATCAACAAGTCAACAAATAAAAGGGGTTGACTAGGATAAAACTGATAAGTCAACCAAAAAAGGGGTTGACAAGGATAAAACTGGCAAGTCAATAAATGAAAGAAAGTTGACTAGGATGAAACCGATAATTGAACAAATAAAAGGGGTTGATTGAGATGAAACCAACAAGTTAACAAATAAAAAGGGTTGACCAAAATGAAATAAAAAAGTCAATAAAGGCAAGGGTTAACTAGGGTGAAACCAACAAGTCAAACAAGTAAGGGTTTATCGAGATGAAATGGTTAAGTCAACAAATGAAAGAGAGTTGATTGGATGAAACTGATAAGTCAACAAATGAAAGAGAATTGACTGGGATGATACTAATAAGTCAACAAATGAAAAAGAGTCAACAAGACAAAATCGACAAGTCAATAAATGAAAAGGAGTTAATCGGGACAAAATCGACAAGTCAATTAATGAAAAAAGTTGACCTAAAAAAACTAATAAGTCAGCCAATAAAAAGGGTTGAACCAGATAAAATCGATAAGTTAATAAATAAAAGGGATTGACTGAAATGAAACTAATAAGTCAACAAATAAAAATAGTCAATTAAGATAAAATTGATAAGTCAACAAATAAAAAGGGTTGACCGAGATAAAACTAACAAGTCAACAAATAAAAAAGGTTGACTAGGATAAAATCGATAAGCCAACACAGGTAAGAGTTAATTGAGGCAAAACCTACAAGTAAGCATAAGTAAGAGTTGACTGAGATGAAACTGACAAGTCAACGAATGAAATAGAGTTGATTGAGATGAAATTAACAAGTCAACGAATGAAAATGAGTGACCGAGATGAAACAACAAGTCAATAAATGAAAGAGAGTTGACTGAGACAAAACTGACAAGTCAACGAATAAAAGGGTTTGATCAAGATGAAACTAACAAGTCAACATTTTAAGGGTACTGGGATAACATTTGATGCTTAGTCAATTTGAAAAGATGAGGAACTTACCATTCGATTTTAAGGGAATAAGCATGATTGTTGCTCTTCTTCAGCATCATGCTTAATTTTTCTATAAATTCCTAGATGCAAATGCACACAGAATGTAGATGATGAATTCCCATGATCAAATTTGATCATTATTCAATGTTTTAGATCTAGCCAATTTTAGAATTTGAGGATATTTTCAAAAAATGTTATGAAAATCATCTTTCTTTTTGCCTAAAAAAGTCATGCATAAACCTCAATTCAAAGGTATCTTTAGAAGATGATGTGAGGAAAATGAACCTGGTCTGACACTCGGGGTTGAAGGCATTTTTAAAAAATGTTGTCAATATTGTTTTCTTTAGGCAAGGGATGTTCAACTAATAATGCTCGAATCTGGAGCTCCTTGTGATTGGGTATGGCAAATAAGGTTAATGATGCTTAAATGTGAAGTTGCTTGTGAAAAATTTAATTTCTTCTTATTAGAAATGTCCTTTAATCACCACTTCCTAAGTCCTTTTTCTTTGATGATACTCAATCACATTATTAACTGATTTCAATCCCTAAAATGTCTAAAAAATGAAAATAGTAACTAAGGTTTTAATTTTAACCTCAATCCAAAGTAATGCAACAAAATCATTTTGATATTCATTTCTAAAATGTCAGTCATCATTTATCATAAATATATGCACATGACAAAGGCATGGCAAAGGTGTAAATAAAAATGACAAAGATACAAATGAAAATGACGAAGGTATGAATGAAAGAGTGACAAAGTATGAATTAAGATATATAGTTATATTCCAATAGAGGGAAGGAGTACAATATTAGTTTTTTTTTATAAAAGTATTACAATGTATAAAACAAAATTGGGTACAATTCAGATAATTGGAATCTCTTATTCGATTCTTTAAAAGTCTTTCTTGAATGGAACACTACTTTTGTGTGCATTAATCTATTTGAAGATATCTTCAATTACACAATGCTTTCCTTTTTAGGTCTTGAGCTTTTAACAAATTTCACTTGTTCTTTTGCCCTAAGTTGCCCTTTTTGGGTTTTTGACTCAAGGCTTTCCCTTTTTAACACCTTTATTTATTTTTTCTATTCTTTTTTTTCCTTTTTTTTTCCTCTTTTCTTTTAGAAATTCCTTTTAGGCATAATATTTCTTTACATTACCTACAATGATAGGATTCGGTAAAGTGTGCCCATCCATTTTTGTTAGAATTTATGCCCTACTAGAAATGCTTTTTGAAATACATACGGTTCTTTCCAACTTAGAGTCCATTTACTATGTGGAACTTTTTTGCAATGAAGGATTTTCTTTGATACTAACTCCACTTCATGAAATTACCTAGGGCAAAGTTTCTTATTCTAAACTCTTATCATTATTTTTGGATACATTTGCCTATGCTGGATCGCTCACAACCTCTTTTCTTTAATAAAGTTCAACTATTCATAGCAATCTCGGATCCACTCAATTTCCTCCAATTTAATTTCCATCAGCACCCAGAACGAGGGAATTTTAACCTTAATTGGTAAAATGACTTCTATGCCATCTACCAATGAGTAAGGTGTTGCCATAGTAGAGGTCTGAACTGAAGTTCGATAAGCTAAAAGTATAAAAGGGAGATTTTCATGCCAACCTTTATAAGTCTCTACCATCTTTGCCATAATCTTTTTAATATATTTATTACCTTCTTACACCACTCTATTCATCATTGGATGCTATGTCATCGGATTATGATGAGAGATCTTAAGTTGGGTACACACCTCTATCATCAATTTATTGTTCAAGTTAGAGCCATTGTCATTATGATTCTCTTACGTATTTCAAATTGACAAATGATATTGGTTTTTAGGAATTTTAACATTGTTGACTTTGTCATATTTGCGTAAAAAGCAGCTTGAACCCATTTGGTGAAATAATCTATAGCCCACTAAGATAAAACAATGATATTTGAAGCATAGGGGTAATTGGCCCAGTGACTCCATGCCTCATATAGAGAAGGCCATGGAGCAGTTATAACGTGCTGTAATGAAGGTGGCACATGAATTTTATTTGCATAAACTTGGCATTTCTGACATTTTCGGGCATACTTGATTCGATATCCTTCCATAGTCATCCAAAAATAGCCTAACCTAATGAATTGTCTCACCATTTTATGCCCATTGGAATGGATTCCACAAACTTTTTCGTGTACTTCTTCCAAAATTCTCTGTGCTTTAGAAGGATCCGCGCACCATAATAAAGTATGATCATAGTGTTTCTTATAAAGGATCTCATCATCCAGAATGAAGCTCATTGCTAACCTTCTTATTGCCTTCTTGTCATTTTTAGAGGTTGTGTCTAAATATTTTCGGTCTTTGAGGTACCTCTTAATATCATAATACCATGGATGACCATTCCATCTAGCTTTAACATATGACAATGCACAAGAGACTCATACAAGCTCATCTAGATTGAGATTACTTTTCCTTCTCATTCATCTTAAATATCGAGGCAAGAGTGGCAAGAGTATCTATCATTTGATTCTCGTATTGAGGCAAATGAATAAAATCCACCTTTTTGAACTCTTATAATAGTTTGAGAATCAACTTTTTATATTGGGCCAACCTTGAATCTTGAGTTTTCCATTCCCCACGTAGCTGATAGATCACTAAGGCTGAACCCCTGTAGACCTTCAACCTTCGAACAATTCTTTTAATTGCTGAATGAAGTCTCATAACACGCTTCATATTCTACCGTATTATTTATGTAATCAAAATCTAACTTGGCAATAAAAGGGTAGTATTCTTCTTATGGGATATGAGAATTGCTCCAATTCCATGACCTAGAGTGTTTAAGGCCCCATCGAACTATATTTTCCATTCTAATTCCTCCGTTTGATCACCCTCATCTTTAATAGAAACATTTACCAAATTTTCATTAGGAAAATCAAAATCTAATGGCTAATAATCATCAAAGGCTCGGTTTGCTAGGAATTTGGCAGTGGCACTTCCTTTAATTGCTTTTTGGCTTACATAAACTATATCTATTCTAATAATAAGACTTGCCATATTGTTATTCTTCTAGACAATGCTAGAGCTTCAAAAAGATACTTAACTGGATTAAGTTTTGTGATCAACCAAGTAGTACGATGTAGCATATATCGCCTAAGCCTTTTTGCAATCTAAACTAAGCCAAAACATATTTTCTTTCTTTGAGAATAATTTATCTTATAATCGAAAAATTTCTTATTAAGGTGATAAATTGCCCTTTATTTCTTACCAGTCTCATCATGTTCCCCTAGCACACATCCTATTGATCGCTCAAATACTAAAAGGTATAATATGAAGGGACACCCTAAGACTAGTGATACGAGGACTAGAAATTTGCCAAATATTGTTTCACCTTTTCAAATGCCATTTGACAATCTTCATCCCACTTTCTCAAGTTGTGTTTCTGAAAAAGTTGAAAGATCGGATCACATTTATCCGTGAGTTGAGAAATAAAATGGGCGATGTAATTCAATCTCTAAAGGAAGATTCTTACTTCTTGCTATGTACGAGAGGCGGTAACTCTTCGATGGCTTAGATTTCATCATGATCAACTTTAATCCCCTTTTCACTTATAATGAAATCCAACAACTTTCCTTATCTTGCATTGAAAGTGGATTTTGCTGGGTTCAACTTTAATTGATTTTTTTTAGCTTTTCGAATAATTTTTTAAGATCTATGGCATGCTTCTCTTCTTGTGGGGACTTGGTAATCACATCATCCATATATACTTTAATTTCTTTATGCATCATATTGTGAAATAAAGTGACCATTGCCCTTTGATAAGTGACCGCTACATTCTTTAACCCGAATGGTATCATTTTATAACAAAAAGTGCCCCATATAGCAATAAAAGTTGTCTTCTTCATGTCTTCAGGCCATTTTAATCTGATTATATCCCAAAAATCCATCCATGAAAAAAATCAACAAGCTTCGTGGTGTTGTCACCTAGGGTATCAATATAAGGGAGAGGGAAATTATTCTTTGGTCTTGCTCGATTCAAATCCTGGTAGTCCAAACATTTTAGCTTTCCTATCTATCTTGAAAACCGAGACAATATTAGCAACCTATTTTGGATACTTTGCTATTTTAAGAAATCTAGCATCAAACTGCTTTTTCACCTAATTTTTAATTTTCAACAACCTTTCTAACTTCATCATCCTTAATTTTTTTCAAATTGGCTTGCATCTTGGTTTTAAAGTTAGCTTATGGACCACTATTTCTAGATCTAAGGCCAGCATATCTTGATTTGATGATGGAAAACATAATGAAACTCTTGAAGCAAATTTACCATTCTACTTTAGTGGTGGGCATGATGACAGTTCCAATTTTGACTTTTTTTGTCATCCTTATCCCATGAATTTATAACCTTAATAGGTTCTTCATAAGGCATACTCGCCTATCCTCTTACTCAATTAATTTCAACAAATTAGGCGATAGAGTGCAATCATCAAAATTTTCTTCAAGATCATCTTTATTCAAACAAATAGACCATTCAAAATTGACTTTTGAATCTTGAAAGAGATTATCCCCTTATAGTTGATAAACAAATCTATAAAAGTAAACAAAACAAGAATATGGGTAACTCATATATAAGTCTATGGAAAGGAAAAAAAATAGGTATGAATGAGATTGAATATATATAAAAAACTCATGCATTTTATTTCTGAAAATGATGATATGATGTCTTTAAGCTCTTTACAAAAAGATCTTCATATGTTTTGGGCCAAAATAAACAGGGTGAGTTCATGGAGTTACTTTGAATTAAGCTTAGACACTATAGTTCTCTAAGTAATAGTCTAATTTATCCATACATATCTAGGAAGCAAGGACAAATTCTATGATCGTTCCTTGACTCTTCATTTCTGACCTAGTTGCATTCACTTGCAAATTCTTAAAACTTACAATGATCGTCATCATATCATCACTTATTTTTTTCATAAGCCACAGGATTGATGGTCTACCATAAGAAAAGATTTCTTTCAAGAATAGATAGATAATTGAATCCTCACAGGAATTTTTCTTTTAGTTCTTTTCTCAATTTTCTCTTTCAATTTCCTTTAAGTTTATAGGCTAATCCATACTTATCTCTTTTGTTGACTATTTACATAGATTAACTTATCTCTTATAGGTATTTGCCAAGCCCTTTTCCTGCTCGGGCACTATTTTCCACTGTGAGCTTCAAACCCATGCGAGTGCTTTTGGAAAAATAGGGCTTCAGAAGTGAAGATCCCTCAGCAATGAAAGTAGCATTGACAATCTCAAATTACTTTAAATGAGAATTCCTCGCATCAGCATTTACTTTAACATAAGAAGCTTTGGTTAGAGTCATGGCAATTATGTCTTCTTCCCCTAATATGCTGACCAACTTATCATCAATTACAAACTTAACTTTTTGATGAAAATAAGATGCACAATGCTAGCTGAGTGTATCCATGGTTGTCCCAAAAGACAGTTGTATGCGAAGGCAATATCTAATAAGTGAAATTCAACTTCAAAGGGGCATGGGCCGATAATTAAGGGAACTAAAATAATTTCTTTGATTTCCTTTCTCGTCCCTCAAAAGCTTTAACCACCACTAGACTGTGCTTATGCTGAGTAAGATCTACTAGCAAGTGGGATAAAGTAATCTATGGCATGACATTCAAAGTTGAACCATTGTCAATAAGCACTTTAGAAAGTATAGTCTTATTGCAATTAGTAGTTATGTGAAAAGCTTTGGTAGAAGTAGCCCCACCTGGCAAAATTTCATCATCGCTAAAGCAGATAAAATTATTAGCAACAATGTTATTCACCAAATGATCAAGCTTGTTAACTGAAATGTCTTTTGGGACACAAGTTTGATTAAGTACCTATAACAAAGCATTTCTATAGGTCCTAGAACTGAGCAGTAATGCTAACATAGAAATTTTTGCTAACTACTACTTTAACTTATCCATGATATTATCCTCACTATGTATTATGAATTTTAAAAACTCAGTGACATCTTTTCCTTTGATAAGTTCCTGAATTTCTAAAGGACTATCTTTAATAGTTACTGCCTTCTCAGACATTTGCCTCTTTGCTTTTGACCTAGCAGTAGCTTCACTAGTTTTTTGGCTTCTAGACATGTCCACTTTGAGTTACATGATTGAACCCAGTAATATCAACTATCGCTAATTGACTTGCTAAAACTTCTAAATTTGCTATTCCAATATCATATCTCTAAGGCATTTGGTTGTTATCTTTATATGAAAATGGTCTACGAGTCTGAATAATAAGCTTTAGGGGTAGTTTCACTCTTAAGAAGCTTAGGCTTTGGTTGTAGCCAACTTATTTTGTCCGGGTTATGTTTTTAGCAATCCAGAGCCCGGTGAAAAAGTATTTTGAGGAGGTCAAGAAGATCTATGGATCATATCAAAGGTAAATGCAAAGATGTGACATCAGAGGATGTAGTTCAAGGTGTTCGGGGACAAAATATATGAGAAAATTCATAATTTTGCTTGAATGTATTGATACATGGTTCTTATGTATCGATACAATGCTCTAACACGCCAAAAATTTAAAATGTCCTCATTTGTATCAATAGAACATGTAAAAGTATTGATACATGAGCTTATGTATCGATACAAGAGCTCATGTATCGATACTAGGTCGTGATAAGACTAAAACGTGCATTTTGTAAAGAAATGTATCAATACATATCACCATGTACTGATACAATGGTTCATAGTATCGATACAATGATCATTGTATGATATTATGTTCATTGTATCGATACACTCAAGGTTTTTAGACCAAATGTATCGATACATATAGGCCATTTTGCACCATTTGCCTAATTTTGACTCATCCACCATTGATAAAAACTCGATTTTAACGTGTTTCTTTGCATTAGAAAAGATAAAATCTCATATAAGATTATGAATTTGGACTTTTGAATTAATCAAAACATTTTTTGAGGTCTAAATTAGATCAAAAGGGTCAGTGTCACATAATCACCCTACTCTTCCCTAGTTTGTTGACCATGATCACCATCAGCCATCCTATTTGCTAGAAAATCATTTCAACATTTAAACCAACCACCCTATGTCCATCACATTAGCAGCAAGTTGCTCCCTACAGCCATTCTATAGCCACTAAGCTGACATCACTTTATCCCCCTTGAGAAATGATAAAAACACCTTTAAATTGGCTCTAAAATGCTGGGATAAATAGACCACTTATATCTTAGCTAAAAAAGTTAGATTCCAGCTTGTTTTAGCTTCCAAAAACACATTCATACATCAAGAAAACAAAATCTAGTAGCTCTTCACTCAGCGCCTAAAAACAGCACCAAAACACTTACTCTCAACCACTACACATTCCAAATATCACCCTCATCCATACTAGAACCAAAACCTCATTGTTTCTCTCTTTTTCTTGGTTATTAACAATAAGGAAAAGAGGGAAATTCAAACCATCTCTGCTGCTCCAACTATTTGGCCAAAAATTGAAGTTTTATAGGTATAACTTTTTACTTTATCACTTTTTTTTTATATTTTTTAGCATCTTCATCAGTTTAGTGAGCTCTCCATGTTTCCATCACCCTCTTAGGATTCTCATGCATTATTGTGGCCTTTGGTTGTGGTAGTTTA